>JAPKLY010002258.1:9619-27227 GCA_026898435.1 Prunella vulgaris | reverse complement strand
CTTGATCTCCAAGTTGATATCTTTCCATCTTGGCTTTGATCTTCAATTTAATTTGACTTGATTGATTGCCTATGATTCTGGAAAGCATGTTGCTGTGATCTTGTCCCCTTGACATGATTGACTTTCTGTAAATAGTACATCTATGCAACGGCATCAGATGACCTCACTCATCTTCATCAGATGACCTTACTCATCTTCCAGATGACGTGGTCTGCTGGTCTGCTTCCAGACGACGTGGTCTGCTGGTCTGCTTCCAGATGACCTAGTCTGCTGGTCTGCTTCCAGATGACATGGTCTGCTGGTCTGCTTCCAGATGACGTGGTCTGCTGGTCTGCTCCAGATGACTTGGCCTGCTGGTCTGCTCCAGATGATGTGGTCTGCTGGTCTGCTTCCAGATGACGTGGTCTGCTGGTTTGCTCCAGATGACGTGGTCTGCTGGTCTGCTCCAGATGACCTGACTCCACTTAAGCAGACTTTACTCCGCTTGTATTAATGTCATCAAAACATAAGGGATCAACAATTTCCCCCTTTTTGATGATATTAAAGTCCAAGGAAAGTTGATCTTTCTCCAATCAGCTGATGTTCCCCCTTACACAAATCTCAGCTGATTTTCCACCTAAGTGTAGGCCTTCCCCCTTAGTTGGGTAGATGTTCGCGTTTAGATCTGTTAATCACACTCAGCTCATCTGATTTGATCATCATCTCATCTGATATCAGTTTTTTGTCTGATCTCCTGAGCTGGTGTGTACCTGAAAATAAAATCAGGCAATAGGTACCCTACTGGGTCCTGGAGGGTCAGGAGCAGTTCTTTAGGGATCCATAGGAATAGATCATCCTTATGATGCTTAGGAGACCTTATCCATCTCCCATATTTATCAACAAAGATAATCTCCTTCAGAGGGTTTCTCTTAGGAGGATGTCTTAGAACACCAGGTCTTGTGATCTGATTATAAGGGTACGTCCTGCTGGAGCCTTTGAATGACTCATAGACAACAGCCTTAGCTGATTGTGCAGGTTTGGGTGGTACTTTAAATGTAACCGAGGGTGGAGAAGGGTTCTGCTTGGACTTGCCCTTCTGGGATGGTCCAGGCTGATCCCTCCTCATCTGAATTTTCCCTTTTTCCTTATTATCAGCTCACTGAACCTGTGCCTTTTTCTTCCCTTTAGAGGACTTAGGGAAGCCAACACCTCTTTTGTCATGCTCTTGTTGAGAGGAAGCAGCTATAGATGACATTGCATTATGAGCATTGGTCAGCTGATCCAATTTCAACTTGAGTTGATCCTCAATTTCTTTGGTCTGTGTATGCTGCTTGAAGAGTTCATCGAACTTAGCCTTTAATAGCTTGTGTTCCTCTTCCAACCCTAGGTTTTCAGCCAGCAGCGTAGCTACCAACTGTTCCTGTTCCACACATTTGACTCTTAAGTCTTCTGACTCTTGAGTCTGTGAGGAAGTGGGTTCAGCTGATAGATCAGCAGACTGACCTTTCTCGAGAGTCAGCTGAGAGACTTCAGCTTTTAGCCTTGAGTTCTCCTCTTCTAGTTTAGCACAGACACTTAGAGAGGATTGGAGATCTGAGAGCAGCTTTTGCATCTCAGACTCCATAGAATTGGTAGAAGAGCAAGATGAGCTAACAGAGGGGGTTTCAGCTTCTACCTCTTCTGTGTCTGCCATGAGGCAAAAATTCTCTGATGATGGTGAATCAGCAGTGGAGATGTATTTTTCAAAATCTTGAATAATCTTGTTCATCTCCTCTTCAAAATTCACATCAAGGTTGTAAGTCATGATTCCTGCAAAATGTGTTAGGAGAAATAACACACAAGGATTTTTCGAAAGGATTTGGATCTGCCCTGGTGACCACCTAAAGCTTCTCAGGCTGTGGCCGTTAGGACACACAGCTCTGATACCACTTATTGGTCCCTAAAGAAGACTTTGAGTCTTCTTGTTTTGAAAACAAGCTGACTTTACAATCAGCTGAGTGCGCAGTGATCTTAGTGTGCGGAAACGTTTTTAGTTAAATTCTTTTAATGAAAACCTTTTATTTAGTGCAGCAAGTAAGAGCAAATAAATAAAGCAGATAAAAGACAAGATTTATAGTGGTTCGGACCAACTGTCCTACATCCACTCTCCTCAATCCAACTTGGAGTTGAGGGGCTCTCTTACTTACTAACTTCCTTACAACTTTCAAGAGAAAACTCTCTTACAACTCTTGTTAGTGCACACTTGCATCTAACTTCTAGACTTCTACAAAGTCTTTACAAATGATAAATAAATATGTAGGGTTGTGTGAGTACAAAGAGAATTGTGCAGCGATTCTGCTAGTTGATCATGTGTAAAACTATTATTAATCTTCTCTATAGTACTCATATTTATAGGTGTCAAATACTAGCCGTTAGAGTTGACTAGAATTTGAAATCCCTATAAATATGTAATCAATCAATCAAAGTGATTGATTGATTCTTGATCTCCAAGTTGATATCTTTCCATCTTGGCTTTGATCTTCAATCTAATTTGACTTGATTGATTGCCTATGATTCTGGAAATCATGTTGCTGTGATCTTGTCCCCTTGACATGATTGACTTTCTGTAAATAGTACGTCTATGCAACGACATCAGATGACCTTACTCATCTTCATCAGATGACCTTACTTATCTTCCAGATGACGTGGTCTGATGGTCTGCTTTCAGATGACGTGGTCTGCTGGTCTGCTCCAGATGACCTAGTCTGCTGGTCTGCTCCAGATGACGTGGTCTGCTGGTCTGCTGGTCTGCTCCAGATGACTTAGTCTGCTGGTCTGCTCCAGATGACGTGGTCTGCTGTTCTGCTTCCAGATGACATGGTCTGCTGGTCTGCTCCAGATGACGTGGTCTGCTCCAGATGACCTAGTCTGCTCCAGATGACCTGACTCCGCTTAAGCAGACCTTACTCCGCTTGTTTTAATGTCATCAAAACATAAGGGATCAACATAGATGTAAGATAATTATATATAAGTTTATAAGAATTAATTTCCAAAAGGACACATGATATTCAGGTACCGTATTTGACAGTCTGGTGAAGATTGTGATAGAAAAAGTGCAAAGTCTAGCAGCTGTTGGATATAAAGAACAAAAAATAGAAATACAGTTACTTCAATGAAATAATCTATTTATGTTACAGCAAGTTACCTAAGCAAAATTTCTATACAATTTAAAAGTGATTCTTTATTTTCTCTATTGGACTTTGCTGGTGTAGCAATATCAATTCTGTGAATAATTCAACAACACACACCAATATCAACTCTGTGAATAATTCAACACCACCAAGAGCTCGAAAGAACTGATATACATTTGTATAGGGGCATTGCACATCCCATGACTTTTAAAGTACATTCTATTTCTATATATTTTTCAAAGAATGTTCTGTTAGCGAAATGCTTCTACTTTTACTTCAGTATTATTATTCCAATTACCATTTAATATCTGGGTGATCACCTCACCTTTGAGGTGCACAATCACTAGTAATAATGAGAAGATAGACGATTTTTGGGTTAAATATGTGAGGTTAAATCTGAAGTTTCCATATGTTATCTTGATTTTAGTAGGAGAGTGAAAAGTTATCGCAGGGGTCCGATTTGGTTTTTGGACGGTGCTGTTGAAACTGTATAGGAAAATGGGATTTGAAAAGGTTTGGGCACCCAAAGAAAAGATAGTATCAAACATACCAAACACTTCAAACAGTCTACCATACGGGTCCTAAGTTTTAATTGAGGATTTTCGCTCTCGTTGAGTGCCATGGAGTTTGTAAGTTTTTCCTACAGTTTTTTCCGCCTAATTTTCTGTATTAGCTTGGTTTTTGAAATTATACAACATTTTTGTGTTCGATCATTTGCGTTTTTACTACATTCAGTTTCATATTCAATTTAGGTTGTTTTCTTTTCGTTGATAATGGCACAATAACTTCTTTGGATTAATGTAAATTTTCTGATTGTAGACATGCTTGAGTGAAGGCAAGGGTTTATATTTTCCGCCATGCCACATTCTGGATATCTGTGGTTTCAGGGTTTTAATCGATTTCCCCATTGACCTTTCATCGTTAGCGGTCTTTTCTCCTCTGTCAATTCAATGTAATGCGATAACTGATGACGAAAATGTCTGTTGTTCTTGTGATATGTATACTCGGCCAGAGTCGAATGTAGCAAAGAGGCAGAATGGTTTAATTTGTGCCGAGCCCCGTTACCGAATTGTAAAGAACTCGCTTTTATGGGATGTTTCCAGCATTGATGTGGTTTTGATATCTAGTCCCATGGGTATGTTGGGTTTACCGATCCTTGCACGGAAAAAAGAATTTTCTGCGAAGGTAGATATTTCATCTTGTTGTTTACTAGCTGAAAAAGTATGCGTATTACTGGCTTTGATTATATTTGGTATTCTAGGTGTATGGAACCGAGGCTGCTACTAAAATTGGGCAACTAATGATGGAGGATCTTGTAAACATGCACAAGGAATTTAGGCAATTTTATGGACCTGAGCTTGATGCGCCTTCGTGGATGAAGTGGGACGAACTTGAATCACTTTCTTTAGAGTTGAGGCAAATTGTTTTTGGTGCAAATGGGACCGATTTTGGTGGTTGGATGCCACTTTACAGGTATAGTTTGAGCTGTTTGCTATTAATCATATATTTTCCACCCTAATTCCTAGTAACTATGCGTGTCAATTTGATTTTTCTGAGATCTCGACCCATTTTGCTACTTATCATTTTTGTTTGTTTTCCCGGCTTTTGCTTTCATATCCTTGTAATGAATTTAATTGTAGATTTGGGACTTTCTTGTCTTTTGAACCTTAAAAGCTTCATCCAGACAAAAACTTTGCTTTTTTTGATCAACTTTGTTGTGGAAAGGGCAAGAGAAATGTACAGTTGTCATAGATATTCAATGAGTATCTAAAAACATGCTTATAGTCCCTTAATCCGTTCCTATTTAGTTGTCGCTTTTGGTTTTTAACACAAATTAAGATATTCATTTATTACTAGTGATTATTTGTTAGAAAACGGACTGAAGAAATCTTCCGCCCAAGCCTCATGGATTAATCCTAAATCCACAATGATCAAAAGATGTGCTAGTTTATGAATTAAAACATACTTATAGTAAATGAAAGCCCACGTGGAAAAAGTCCACATAAAATAAACATGAAATAAAACATAACATAGTTAAAGATAATTAGATCAATTGGCCAGGCCAGGCCTTCCTTCTTCTCTCGCCGCCAATATGCGCGTAGCAATAACTTGATTAATATATCTTCTTACAGGTTATTAATGAATCGTTTATGGTCATAATATACTCTCTTACTGGTTATTAATGAAATGGACAAAGTTTGGAAAAGAATGTTTAACATCTCCTGGAAAACCAAAAACGGGAGATATTTTGGGAGAAAAAATTAAATCGTCAATTGAATTGGAACAGAGGAATAATATTTTCTGTTGGTGCAAAATGCTAAAATGGCTTAAACAATCACATGCTCTTCTTTTCTACTCTTTACCTCTGTTAAACTTGTTTGAAGTTGTAATGAGGGATACTTCTCAGTGCAGCTGATGTAAAGGCATGCATGCTGAAGGTTAAGTCCCTTAAGTATGGGGAAGAAGCCTGCTACAATGGCACACTGATTGTAAAAGGCTTTAGTTCTGGTCTAGAAATTGGCTCATGTAATTGGAGTATCGTTGGACCTAAAGGAAGCATTGCTTATGTTTCAAGTTCTGTTCTTACATCAGTCACAGCAATGAGTTTTGATTACAAGGCTCTTCAAGGAAGTGATGTCCTTCTGTATTCAGATTTCTCCTCTTGTAATGCTCAAACACTTACTGGTGATGATAGTAATAGCTTTGGCTCTGCTGGAAACAACATTTCAAATATAAGGTACTTTTACTTTTCAATTGGAGTTAAATTCTGGTTCAGCCTTGATTCTTTCTCATTTTGATACTTAAAACTGATTGAGACTTGCAATCTACTGGTGCAGTATTAATGATGTCAATTTAGAAGCAACATCTGCGCTCGTTAGTACTGATGAGTATTTGGAGGAGATGGATAAGTTAGATTTTATATGCACCTGTTCACTGGACTCCATTAAAGCTGGGGGTTCAGCTCTTATTCCTATTGGTCGCCTTGGGATCATTTTGCAGCTGTTGGAGAAGTTTGCACTTCACCTAGCATCAGAAAATATGAAGGTACAATCTAAACTGTAATGATTAACTTATAGGGTACATGTCGGAGAAGTGATGGTGTGTATGATCACTTATGTTTTCGAGTTCAACATATGAATAGATTAAGGTCTTGCTCTTAACTTTTCATTTTCTTAGCTTCTTTTTAATGTGATCTATGACAAAAATTAATGTTTGGTATTATAAAAAGAAGAATGCAGTAGATTTCAACTACTTGTAGTAGATGCGATACGTAGCATGGCTAGTATTGTTTAATCTCTATGAAATTTGTTGCTCATAGAGGTGGAAAGAGTAATTAGAAGATGTGCTTAAACTGCTGCTCTATGTTGTAGGTTCCTATTTTCGTTGTCTCTTCTATCGCGGAAGAGCTTATGGCATATACAAGTATTATTCCTGAGTGGTTATGCGAGCAGTGGCAAGATCATGTATGTCGAATTTCAGACTTATTTAGATTTGGCTTATGGCTCTTATTTTTAAGCTGATTTAAGGATTTTGTTTTTTTTCCTCCTTTCCAATGCAGCTCTACTCTGGACAACCATTCTTTACGCATGTGGAGATGTTGAAAGATGGAAGGCTTTACTTGTTTCCTGCCATTCATTCAGTTGAACTATTGTAAGAAATGGGCATCCCTTGCATGTGATGATTAGTTACAAAAATGCATCCCTCTATTTCATCATTTGACTTCTCTTTGGGCGATGGATTTGATTCTCCTGTCTTCAGATTTATATTTTTCTGTTGTTCATGTGCTTGTGTTTTTTCCCTTGCAGGGAATACATAAGACTTAACAAAATTTATTCAGCTTTTGATTTAACAGTTACTAGATAAAAGTATTGCTTATTAGATTGTTTGTCGATACTTTGTGGACAGAAAAATCTGGCAGGAACCTTGTATTGTTTTTTGTCCTAACTGGAGTCTTCGACTTGGACCTGTTGTTCATTTGCTGCGTCGATGGTGTGGGGATCAAAATTCCCTACTTGTTGTGGAGGTACCTCAATTGCTTTTCTCATCTACATTATCATCACATTGAGCTATTCAAATTAGAGTTGAATTTTTTCCCTTTTATTTCACTTCATACCTAAATCTGGCCTTGTTTAATTCGTTTGAGCTCGTGTAATTTACAGGAAGGGGTGGATGCCAGTTTGGCTCTCTCACCTTTCAATCCAATAGCAATGAAAGTACTCCAATGTTCTTTTCTTTCTGGGATGAAGTAAGTTGTTTACATTAATGTCCATTTTTATTATATCTGTTTTGTATTATAAAAACACATCACTGTTCTATTTTTCAGGTTGCAAATATTTCACTCTTTACTGGAGATATTACAACCTAAACATGTTGTGGCAATAATCTTTTCCTGAATGCAACCTCTCCTGGTCTTATCCATCTCTCTTTAAAGCCATTTTGGATTCTTTTTTGTTCAGGTTCCGGAGATACTTAGGCCGCAAGTTAAAACTTCATTTCCATTCAGTTTCTACCATGAAAAAGAAACGCTGCGCGTCCCTTATTCAAAGGAGACGTCTGAATTGGACATTGAAATAGAACTGGCTAGTCGTCTCCAATATACAACACTGGAACAACAAGGTATTGATGTGTCGAGATTAGGAGGGGAGCTTGTGGTAGAGCAAGGAAGATATAGACTGTCTGTGGGGAAAGTGGCCTCTCAGAACCGTATTCAGGAAAAATCAATGTAAATGCTCTTCTACAGGAATTGCACAAGATGGGTATGGATACAACAGCATCTGCCTAAGGCTTTCTACATGTCAGAAAATAAGAACATTGATTAGAGTTGCAGATGAAAATATAGCTTCGTTATTTTGCCAGCCTTGCAAGAAATGATTTGACTTGCATTTTGTTCTTTGAGTTGAGATTGGTTATTGTAGAAGGTGATGTTTGTATAATTAATAAAATAGTGGTATTAGTTATTTTATTGTAAAATGATGCTGGCAAGTGATGCTCAGAATGTGAATTCCTGAACCAAAAAATTCCCTTGGGAGCTTAGACTACAATTTATTTTTCATTCTTCAAAATAAAATAATTTGAGGAAGTTTTATATAAAGACAGTTAATGATAAATTTATTATAAAATAATTATAAGAAATATCTAAAGTTGGGATTAAATTATAATATTTATAATATAATATTATTAATTTTAATTTTTAATACTTCTCTTGAAATTTTTGATAATTTTGATAAAATATTTGGTATTTTAAAATTATTTTATGATAAATTTATTATAACATTTTTATATAACATTTTGTTAAGTTGTATTATATTATACTATATGTATGTGTATTTTTTTTAAAATCAATCTTCTAGTTGTGCCATTCTTAGTTTAAGTACGGCTTGGAGTCTTGGACCAATTAAAAGATTTACTTGTCGTTGGGATACTCGATAGGCCACGGATATTCACCCCCCGTATTTGAGTTTTTCACCCCCTTTCAATTTTCTGTTTAAAAGACACAAATACCCTTTTGATATATTTTTCCAAATTACAATAGGATCACTTCACCCCCCTCTTCATCATACCAAAAACACTGTATATTCAAACCAAAACTGTCGAAAAAAGTTCTTCAAATTTTCGAACAATCCGGGTAAAATTTTCGAACATGGTTTTGTCACAAGATGATGATAGTTATCTCTATTCCCATGTAAGTAATATTTTTCGAACTCATTGTTTATTTGTAAAATCCTAGTCTAACTTTATTTGTAAAACCCTAGTAGAAATTAGTGATATTGGTATGTTTTGAGTATTTTAAATGTTGTATGAATGAATATACGTAGTGTAAATATGTTCGCGCCTGTTTTTGTTTCGTTTTTTATCCGAATATGTCGAACCCTGTTCGAATCTGGTTCTTTGAACATATGCTGAAGTTTCGATTTTTTTTAGTCGAACACTTCACTTTTGTTCGAAAATTCAGGTTGAACAAAAGTAAAATGTTCGATAGTTTTTGTCGAACAAAAGCAATATGTTTGAATATAATTTTCGAACAAAAGTAAACTGTTCGATATTTTTTTTCGAACAAAAGCAATATGTTTGAATATTATTTTCGAACATATTCTGATTTTTCAATAAAGAGTTATCTAGATTTTGATGTTGTTCTAAATTGTTTTATTGAGCTTGGAGAATAATGGTGAAGAAAATATTATGGGTGATCGTGAAATTGTTATGGACTACACGAGTGTATTTACGAACATGGATATTTTCCCCTCCCGTGATGCACTTATTGATTGGGTACGTAGAGTTGCGATTGAAAATCAGATGGTTATATCAATTAAACGCTCTGATAGTGGATCCGGTCGTAAAAAAGCTCGTGTTTTATTAGCTTGGGAGAGGGAGGGCATATATCGTCCACCGAAGAAAAAGAATAATGAGTGTACACTTGTTGAAGAGGGTCAAAGTGGAAAAGATACGGGGTCCAAAAAATGCAATTGTCCTTTTTTGTTGAAAGGTGCAGAGAAAGTTCAATTTCAATGGACTTTGGAGGTTAAATGTGGCACTCATAATCATCCGATCAACAACTATTTCGAGGGTCATTCATTTATGGGTCGCTTATCCGTTGCGGAGGAGGCTTTTGTGATTGACATGTCAAAATGCAATGCACCTCTGAAGTGTGTTTTGAAAGCTTTGAAGGAGAAGAACAATAACAACACTTCTACCATTCGAACCATCTACAATGCTAGGAGAAAGCACAAGATTACTCAATACTGTGGAAGATCACAATTACAGTACTTGATGAGCCAGTTTCTTGAGAAGAGTTACTTTCATTACTACACAAAATGTGAGAAGACGAACACATTGAAAGAATTGTTCTTTTCACACCCTGTATCTATCAAGTTGGTGCGTGCATTTCCAAAGGTGTTATTGATTGATTGTACGTACAAGACAAATAGGTATAGAATGCCGTATTTGGAGATAGTTGGAGCCACGTCAACCGGGATGATATTTTCAGTTGCAACTGTGTATTTAATGGCAGAGAAAGAAGAGAATTACAATTGGGCTTTGGGTGTACTGAAGGATATGTTGGGTGAAGGGTGCATGCCATCAGTTATTATTACTGATCGAGAGTTGGCTTTAATGAATGCCGTTGCCTTAAAATTCCCAAAATGTAAACATCTTCTTTGCACTTGGCACATTGATAGAAATGTGTTAGCTAAGTGTAAACCGACTTTCAAGTCTGCGACAAAATGGGAGGCGTTCATGAAGCAAGTAAATATGGTTGTCCATGCTCATACTGAGAATGAATACAAAGAAGCCCTTCAAGTCCTTTGTAACGACTTTGATGAGAAACTAATTGACTATGTCCTTGATCAATGGTTCAATCCTTACAAAGACCGATTTGTGAAAGCATGGACAAATCAACTGATGCATTATAGAAATACAACGAGTAACATGTACTTTATTTTCACTTTTATTAAGTGTATTTTTATGTGAACTGAATTTATTAAGTGTATTTTTATGTGAATTGAATTGAATATAGGGTTGAGAGTCATCATTCTAGTTTGAAGAGATTGCTTGGGAACTCGTTAGGACATTTTGAGACTTGTTGGGTGAAGTGTGACACTTTGTATGAAGCTTGTCACACTGCTATAAAGGCATCATTCGAGAAGAGTCGAAATGTCGCTCAACATAAGTTCTCAAGCACTCTTTACAATGGTTTACGTGGATTTGTCTCTATATATGCCTTGGAGAAGCTGCTTGATGAAGTAAAAGTTGTGAAAACACCTGGATTTGATGGTCGTAATTGTAATCATATCTTGAGAACGGCGTATGGTTTACCATGTGGACACGAGATTGAAGAATATTTATATGCTGATAAACCAATCCCATTGAACGCTGTTGATGGTTTTTGGAGGAAGTTGGATATGGAGCCTATGTTTAAAAATGATGTCAAGGAAGCCACTGACTATCGTTTTGATGATGTTGTTCGTGATATGACAAAGGTGTACGAAACATTTGATGAGAGTCGAAGATTGATTTATCTGAGGAATATGCAGGAGATGGCAAATCCACAGACGACTAATATGGTTGAGACGAGCGTCAAAATCGATCCACGTGGTCGACCAAAAACAGGAAAAAAAGTAGGGAATAAAAAGACCTCCGAAAAATCCACAAAAAGAGATCCAAGTTTATTTGAACATGTTCAGTCACAATTTGATAGTTGGTGTCCCCCATCAAGCAGTGTGGTTTATAATGTGGACCAATCCTTCTCATCACCAAAGTATCATAAGACAGGAGTGTCTAAAAAGCTTCTGGTAAGAATTTATATATTGTTATTTGTTTTAAAAACTCGTTTGAATTATTTATTTATTAAATATGTGTGTGCAGACTCGGAGAAGTACTCGATCTAGTTCGAGTAGTGATTTGTTATCACAGATTCCTTTGGAATACAAAGAGTACGCAGTTGGTGTCCAAAATGTTAAGGGTGATGGTCATTGTGGATTTCGTGCAGTTGCGGGGTTATTAGGATTTGGTGAGGATGCATGGCATCGTGTGAGACAGGATTTGATGACTGAGTTATCTCGCAATATCCCGTTATACGAGAAAGTTTTTCGACTTCAAGAGATGGTTTCAATCACAATGAACAATCTTAATTGTTTTAGTGATACAGCAGATTTTGAACATTGGTTTACATTGCCGTACATGGGCCAGTTGGTTGCATCTGTGTATAATGTTGTGTTTGTCACATTAAGCCCGACAATATCACTATCATTCCTTCCGCAGGCGAGTGAAATGCCAACAAATCCAAGATTTATTTGTATGGCGTTGGTCAACAATAACCACTTTGTGCAGGTATTGTCTAGTATAAATATTGAAAATAATACTTTTTTTACCGTTAATGTATTCCCTAATTTTGAATGTGAACAGGTGACCCTCGGAGCTGGAGTTACTTTGCCCCCAATTGACACTTCATGGATAGAATTCCATAACCCAATTGCTAACGGATGGGGAGCCGCTTTCAATTTCAAGAGATTTGTGAATGATAAGCCCGAAAATGAGGTTTTGAAGAGTTAGGTTGAATTGTCCATCTTTTACATTGGAAACATTGGTTACATATTTTTCGAATGTAAATCTTGTGTGATGTATATCGTGTGTGGTGTACATCTTTTGGGATCTATATCTTTTGCGATGAATGTAATGTACATCTTTTTTGTTAAAATCTTTTTTTATGGTGTTTGAGTATTGAGAATTTAGGTTCGAAAAAATTGATCAAAACATTGTTCGAAAACATTTCTTACGCACTGTATGGTTAAAAATTTCGAACATATCAACTATGTTCGACAACAATTTTCGAACAAAATGAAAAATTTAGTTGAAATTTTCAGTACGTTCGAAAATTTAAGCCGAACATTCCTTATTTGTTCGAAATTTTTTTACATACAGTACACAATTGTGATTTTTGGATAATGGTGGTGAAGAAATAAAATTTAGGGGGTGAAGTGATCCTCTGAAAGTGTTCGAAAAAAATATTCGAACTTTTTCATTATGTTCGAAAATTTAAGCCGAACATTCCTTATCTGTTCGAATTTTTTTTACATACAGTACACAATTGTGATTTTTGGATAATGGTGGTGAAGAAATAAAATTGGGGGGGTGAAGTGATCCTCTCAAATTGTTCGAAAAAGATATTCGAACTTTTTCAATACGTTCGAAAATTTATGCCGAACATTCCTTATTTGTTAGAAATTTTTTTACATACAGTACACAATTGTGATTTTTGGATAATGGTGGTGAAGAAATAAAATTGCGGGGTGAAGTGATCCTCTCAAAGTGTTCGATTAATATTTTCAAACATATCCAATTTGTTCATAAAATATAGCCGAACTTTTTCAGTTTGTTCGAAAAAAATTGCCAAACATCAATACATTCAAAAATCAAATAACCTGGAAAATCAAAACATTCATCAAAATCAAATCATCCCATTCAAAATAACATCAACAACAATTAAGTCAACAAGCATGAAAAACAAACAACTCAAAGTTATCCATAGACCCCCATCAACCATCCAAAACACTACAAATATCAAATTTTCCAAAACAATTCAACCCATCACCCAACTCGATGGACACCTCGGCCTCTTTGTCTAGCTCTAGATCTGGTCATTCCCCTAGTTCGACCTGGTCCAGCACGGGATGACGAACTTCCACCTTCTGGTCCATTAAGAATAGTCATTGCTTGAATCACATTTTGAATGGCTTCATCTAAGGTGAATGTGTCGTCAATATGATACCTCTGAACTAGTTTTGATAACTCGTACTTCGCAGCATCAATTCGCTCCCATGGTTGAGTTGAACGTTGGGGTTCTGGACCAACTAGCACGGTAGTGTTAGGATTTGAAACAATTGGACGACCCTGAACGACAAACCATTCCTCGTACCCATATTCACTTTGCCAAGGATGCTTGCAACTCTCACCAAGTCGTTCCACAGACAAAACGTGTGTATCCCATGAATAAAAATACTCAGCCATTATATCCCAATCACGTTTAGGTTTCATCGAACGACTCCTTTTCACCTTAGCTGCAAGAGGCTTCTGAGGTATCGTTTGCACATAACCGAACTGTCGAATAACTCTATCAGGCATGTATGGCTCCGCCACATTCCCACAAATTATGCAACCATGGAAGAATGACACTTGCTGAAAGGGATAAACATCCCTGAATGAATTATATGGAGTCCACGAAACCTATTACAATAGAATAATATATGCATTAGCATATTTAGACAAAAAAACCATATTCATAAATTTGTTTGTCAGTAACCTGAGTTGGAAGAAACACATCAAGACTGCGTCTAAAGGCTTGGACGCGTTCTATACATGCCCCTGTATGTGCTTCCGATGCGTACTGACATGATAGTGGTCCACTTGATTGAAATGTCGGATTTTTTGGCGGCAGAATCAGAGTTGAGTAATGATCATAAATCCAAGCCTAAAAATGTATTCAAATTAATCATGTTTAATATATTACAAAATATTTAAAATAGGAAAAATAAACATAATAAATTAGCGACGTACCTCCAACAATGTCAAATAACCACCTATCTGACGCACTTTAACTTGAGAAGCCTAGCCTAATTGTCTATACAAATAGGCCAACTCCGCAGTCCCCCAAGCATAATCTCCAAACAACGACATGTCTCTGGTGTACTGCAACCATGAGGTGGTTACACGTGTACCACTCTTATCAGCAAATAAAGTGGTCCCGAATGTGTACAACACATATGCTATAGCAGCATATAACACCTTCAAAGGATCGTCTGACTCCATCATCGGGGAGAAAGTCTCTTCTAACCAAGTAAGTTTGACAGATGATCCACGTACACCCTCAACAGCTTTAACAGCTTCTCTCTCTGTTAGACCCAATAACTCCATCAATTAGGATATTCCTGATTGTTTTTCATCACGAATACACTGCACAGGGATACCATCCACTCGAAGACCAGTAATGCAGAAAACATCATCAAGAGTGATGGTCATCTCACCAAATGGAAAGTGAAAACTATTCGTCTCCGGATGCCATCGCTCAACAAATGCGGTAATCAAGTTCTTGTTAGGATTCTTGTATGAAGATTTACGAAGTGACAACAATTTTGACTTCTTAAACATGCCCTTCCACTCACGAAGATCTTTTTCCGGATCCAACACCCAAAGCAGAAGTTTATTAACGTGACCATGACACTTTAACACCTCTCTCTCAACCCCTCTGTATATATAACTTGCAACATGATTCTTGAACCCATGGAGAAGTGGAGGAGTAGGTATTTCATCTTCGTCATCGTCTCTCCCTTCATCTTCCTCATTAGATTCGTCTCTCCCTTCATCTTCCTCATTAGCTTCGTCTCTCCCTTCATTTCCTCATTAGCTTCGTCTCTCCCTTCATCAACATTTTCATCTGACGAAAATCGATCAGCTCCCCATGTATTATCCGGGTCATGAGGGCCTTCACTTGTTGGATATAATAACGACAGTTGTGGCCGTGGCTCTAGATCAACCTCTCGCTCACTACACGTTGATGTTTCCTTCTTCTATAAGAAGCAGTAGGTCGAGTCTTCTCTTTTCCTATAAATAAAATGAACAAAATTAATATATAACATGAATCAATCAATTGAAATACAAATATAAATAGAAATCCTCAAAATATATGCAAGTGTTCGAAAATAATTGCCAAACAACATGAAAATATTCGAAAATAATTGTCAAACAACATGCAAATGTTCGAAAATAATTTGGCAATATCATGTACATGTTCGAAAATAATTACCAAACATTTTGCAAATGTTCAAAAATTTTTGTCAAACAAATGCATTTTGTTCGAAAAATTTTGCCAAACAAATGCATTTTGTTCGACTGTTTTATTCGAACATTTACCTCACGTTCGGCACACCAGATTCGAACATTCAACAAATGTTCGAAAAATTTGACCGAACGAACAACATTTGTTCGGGAAACCAGGTTCGAATGACGTGAAAGCCAATTTGAAATGTGTCAAACTATTTTCTAACGATAAATAATGAAAACACAATCCTGAGGTCGATATAACTTCAAAACACAAAACCCATTCATATAACAACCATAAAAATACATTCACATACAAACCTAAAAATAAAAACCTAAAACCCATTCTGAAATTTCATACGAAATCTGAAATTTGGAACATTGAAAACAAAAATTAGTCTAACCTTTATCCATTTTTTCGGTTGTGCGTCGGTCTCCAGTGCTCTCTCCAGCAAAGTCACCGGTGGACGTCTGGGTTTCGAACAAGAACAACAACTGTTTTTTTTTTGTTCGAAAACCTTCTTAATTTGATGTTTATGAAACTTGAAAAGGAAGGGGGGTGAAGTTAGTAATTAAATTTTCAGTTATTAAGAAAATGGGTATTTTAGGGATATTATTGGTGGTGAAGTGAACATATTGGGTAGTGAATTGAAAAGGGGGGTGAAAAACTCAAATATGGGGGGGTGAATATCCGAGGCCTACTCGATATTGGAGGACAATAAAAAAATAGATTAGGCTTGTATGCACCAGTTACACCGTGCAACTCAAGTTCATTTTTAAAAAGTTATACAAAATACTACTGAAAAGTTAAACATGTTATTACTAAAAAATGTATCTTTAATAGTTTAACTTTTCAGTAATAATTTGTGTAACTTTTCAGTAATAAATTGTGTAACTTTTTAAAAATAAACTTGAGTTGCACGGTGTAACTAGTGCACAAGAGACTTACTCTAAAAAAAATTACTTCTAAAGTTCAGCCTTGTCATAAAATTAATTGCTATGTATTTTAGTAATCTGCTCAAAAAATTTCTTGTAAGCAAGCGAGTACCTTTTTTTAGTAAGAAACAAATATTGTTATATGCCATTACTATAGTATTACATGCATATTATAGTATTTTATATTATAAAATATTGTAATATTAACAAATATAATTGATTTATCTTAAATTTTATGTCTGTTCAAGCATGTAATATGTCTTGGAGTTTTCTTAAAATTTTTTTATTGGAGTTAGTTTATGTCACACCTCAATTGCAACATTTTTTATAAGTTAATTCAGTAAACTTTCAAATTATTAATAGTTATTGAACTTTAACCCTGATAATTCAAAAAGTTAATTCGCTTAGCATTTAATTCTATATTTTATAAAAGTTGTGCTCGGGTCAATTTTACTAGAAAATCGAAGAACATCAAATACATGGTAGATTACTACATATTTTTCAAAAATTAAAATTTATTGAATACTACTCCAAACATTTGTGATTTCTAAAATAAAAGAAAATATCTTTTCTAAACCAAAAAATATAGAAAAAAATAAATATTAATAAATAATTTAAATAAAAAAATAATGAAAACATAAAAAATTCATAATAACAAATAAATTATTAAACTTAAAAAAAATTGGGTTCTTTACTATGGGCTACAAATCCTATAGTGTGTTTCTTATTAACTCAAGTTGGTGAAAGTTTTTACTCCCCACTACAAATAGTACACAAGACTCTCACACGTGACCCTACCCCTAAAAAGGCATAGGTAACCCAATAGACCCCCCTCTGATTAATGCATGCCATCACGTCAATCATTTGATGAACAATTCATTTCCCCCACCTTTTTACCTTCTCTATGTAGCCAGGAAAAAAATCCCCTTGCTTGAAAAACAATATCTTCCATAATACTTTCCCCCAGAAAAATTGTTTACTCCACAGCAAAGTGAGAACAGAAACAACTTGGAGCTATCATCCAATAGAGAAGTTTGAAAATGGGGCGAGGCGGTAAGATTCGGCGCATGTTTTTTTTTTTTTTTTGGTTTTCATTTGTGTTTGCCAAAATCGTGTATGATTTCCAAGCAAGTGAACGTGGTCGTTGTTGTCGCGGTAAGTTAACCGAGTTAAATATCGAACACAGGGAAACGATGCGATATCAAGCTAGTATT
>JAPKLY010002257.1:0-27261 GCA_026898435.1 Prunella vulgaris | reverse complement strand
CATCCGGGGTTTTGGGATCTAATCAAAATACCAAGATTGTCCCAACAGTATTTTAAAAACTTATGAGATGAATTTTGAGCAAAGAGATGAAGTTAATTCTGATAAAAAGATTGTTGCTTTGAAAAATGATGCTTCTAGTTCTAAAAACATTTCTTTTGTTACTGAAGTTGATTCGGATGATGAATGTTCTGAAATATGTTCCGACACTTCCGAAAACATTTCTTTATTAACCAAGCAGTTCAATTCAGTTTTGAAAAATAGAGCTAATAAGTTAAAAGTAAATGTTCAGAATAGGAATCAAGGTACTTCTACTCCTAAAGTGTTTGAAAAGAAAGAAAGTTTTGATAGATCAAAACAGTTTAATAGGAGTAATAAACCTAAATTCGATCCCGAGTATAGAAAGAATGTTAGGTGTGATGCATGTACTGGATATGGTCATTATGCTAATGAATGTGCTAACACCTTACTTAGAAAGAAATTGAATTTTAATACTACCTTGAGTGATGATTCTGATAATGAACCTGACTTTGAGAAAAATAATGAATTTGCTTTCTCTGCTAGAATTCTTTTTTATGATACAAATGATGATTTACTGGATGATTTTGAGTCTGATGTTGAAACAAATGTGCCAACATTTGTAACAACATCAAACAAAATCAGTCCAGATGAAAGTTGTCTAATGAGTTCTTTTTCAGAGATGAATATTTCAGGTGAAGAACAGGTTGATATTCAACAAATCATCAAAGAGAATGATGACTTAAAACATTCATTAGTAAAATTGGAAGTATTGCTTACTAGAAAAGATCTAGAAATATGCAAGTTGAAAAAACAACTAGAAAGCACAACCTTAAGCTTCAAAAAGTTTACCAAAGGTGCAGAAAAATTACAAGATGCATTGATAATTTCGAATGTAGGTAAATAAGGTATTGGGTATGATTCTAACTCTACAAAAACCGTGCAAAATGATATGCCCATAAAATTTGTTAAGGCAAGAGATAGTAAATATGTTACTTCTCATTTTAGAGATTTTGTATGTCATTTTTGTCATAAAAAGGGTCATATTCGTCCTTACTGTTTTAAATACAAGGAATCTAAAATGTCTTGTAATATGTTTCCTGGTAAAACACAACATATTCAACAACATAATCGTGAAAAGGTCAGTGAGTCTGATATGAAATGTAATGTTGTTTATACCTCCTTAAAAGCATGCATTCCTGGTCTATGGTATTTTGATAGTGGATGTTCTAGACATATGACTGGTGATATTAAATTTCTTACAAATTATAAAATGCATGATGGTGGAAATGTTACCTATGGAGGTGGTTCAAAAGGAAAAATAATTGGTAAAGGAACCTTGAATGTTCATGGTTTTTCAAAGTTAACCAATGTGTTGCATGTTGATGGTTTACGTGCTAATTTGATTAGTATAAGTCAATTATGTGATGATGATTTGCATGTTAAATTTGACAAAATTTCATGCTATGTGCTCAATAATGATGATGAGTGTCTTATGATTGGTAATAGGTCTGTAGACAATTGTTATTTGATTGAATCGAATGAAACGTGCAATAGTGTGAAATTAGATGAAAATACTCTTTGGCATCAAAAACTTGGTCATGCTAATTATAGATGCATTCATGATTTGATTAGACTTGATGCTGTTAAAGGTCTCCCTTCTTTAAAGTTAGACAAAACCAAGGTTTGTGAAGCATGTCAAAAGGGTAAGCAAATCAAAGTGTCACATAAAATGTTGGCACACTGTTCGACAACACATTGTTTTGAACTTTTACATATGGACTTGATGGGTCCTATGGAAACTGAGAGTATTGGGTGAAAAAAGTATTCTTTTGTTATTGTTGATGATTACTCTAGATACACTTGGGTAGAATTTTTAAAAGACAAATCAGAAACTTTTAATGCTTTTAAAATTCTTTATAAAAGAATCAAGACTGTTTTCAATACTAAAGTAAAGAGAATTAGGTCTGATCATGGTAGGGAATTTGAAAATGCTTTGTTTACTGAATTTTGTGAAAATAAGGGTATCATGCAAGAGTTTTCTTCACCAAAAACCCCATAACAAAATGGAATTGCGGAAAGAAAGAATAGGACTTTGCAAGAAATGGCTAGGGTTTTGCTTTTATCAAAACATTTATCTAAAAGGTTTTGGGCTGAAGCTTTAAATACTTCTTGTCATATTACTAATAGAGTCTATCTTATAACTAATTCCAAAATAACCCCATATGAGATCCTTAACAATAAGAAACCAAATGTGAAGTATTTTCATGTTTTTGGTTGTGTTTGCTACATTTTGAATGATAGGGATCAATTGCATAAGTTTGATTCAAAAAGTGATAAAGGGTTCTTCTTAGGCTATTCTAGAAATAGTAAAGCCTATAGAATCTACAATTTGAGAACTAACACTGTGCAAAAATCAGGTAATGTTGTGTTTGATGATGATTCTAGTCTTGCAGGAACAAATTTTGAAGAGGATATTACTGATTTGGTTGAAATTTCAAAACCTATAGATTCTGACCAAAATAGAAATGTTGCTCAAAATGCGCCAGCATTTGAGACAACATCAACTAAAAAGTCAGAACCTATAGAGTATCCAAATATTTTTTATAAAACTCCGTCTTCACGCATACTGAAAAATCATCCATCAAATCAAATCATTGGAGAACAATACTCTGGAATTCAAACAAGAGGGAAGATGAGCGTAAGTAATGTGGTAAGATCCATATGCATGTCTTCTAAATGCAATCTTGTGAATCATGAATGTTACCATTCTTTAGTTGAGCCTAAAAATGTTGCTGAAGCATTAAAAGATGAGAATTGGGTAAATGCCATGCATGAGGAATTAAATCAATTTGAGCGTAATGAAGTATGGACTTTAGTTCCTAGACCCGAAAATGTTAATGTGATTGGAACTAAATGGATTTACAAGAATAAAACTGATGAATCTGGCAATATTGTTAGGAATAAGGCTAGATTAGTTGCTCAAGGCTATACTCAGGTTGAGGGAATTGACTTTGATGAAACATTTGCACCCATAGCTAGAATTGAGTCTATAAGACTATTACTTGCAATTGCATGTTTCATTAATATTAAATTGCATCAAATGGATGTTAAAACTGCTTTCTTAAATGGCATTTTAAATGAAGAAGCATATGTTGAGCAACCTAAAGGATTTGAAAATTCAGATTTTCCTAACCATGTTTTTAAATTGCAAAAGGCTTTATATGGTCTTAAACAAGCTCCTAGAGCCTGGTATGGTAGGTTAACTGATTTTCTTATTCAAATTAGTTTTGTAAGAGGAGAAGCTGATAGAACTTTATTCATCAAGCATGTTAATTCTAAAATTTTGATTGCACAAATATATGTTGATGACATTGTTTTTGGTTCTACATGTGATTATATGTTGAAAGACTTTGTGAATGAAATGACATCAACATTTGAAATGTCCATGGTTGGGGATTTAAATTACTTTCTAGGTCTTCAAATCAAACAACTTAAAGATGGAATTTTCTTTTCACAAAGTAAATATGCAAAAAATTTGGTTAAAAGATTTGGTTTAGAAAGTGCTAAACACATGAAAACTCTTATTTGATCATCTCAAAAATTGTCTAAAGATAATGCTGGAAAAAATGTTGATCCAACATTATATAGATCGATGATAGGAAGTCTTTTATACCTAACTGCTAGTAGACCGGAGATTATGTTTAGTGTATGTTTATGTGCAAGATACCAAGCTAATCCAAAAGAGTCACATTTAAATGCCGTCAAAAGGATTATCAAATATGTTGCCGGCACATGTGATCTTGGTATTTGGTATAGCAAAGATACTAACAATTCCTTACTAGGTTATAGTGATGCTGATTGGGCAGGTGATAGTGATGATAGAAAGAGGACGAGTGGAGGTTGTTTCTTCATGGGAAACAACTTAATCTCTTGGCATAGCAAGAAGCAAAATTGTGTTTCTCTATCCACGGCCGAGTCAGAATATATTGCAACAGGGAGTTGTTGTACTCAATTACTTTGGTTAAGAAAAATGTTTGATGATTATGGTTTAAATTGTGAAATGCTCACTGTTATGTGTGATAACACTAGTGCAATTAATATCTTAAAAAATCATGTGCAACATTCTTTAACTAAGCATATTAGTATAAGGCATTATTTTATTTGAGATCTTGTAGAGAAAGAAATTGTGAAGTTAGAATATATTTCTACTGAAAAATAACTTGCGGACATTTTTACAAAAGCCCTTGATGACCAAAGATTTTCATCTCTTAAGAAATCTCTTGGTCTATGCACTATTAATTAAATCTATGACGAGTGTTGTAGCAAATGGTGACATCATTTGTGACTTCTCATAATTTTGACTAAGTATTTTTATATTTCAGTTACTTTATAACTTGATTAGATGTGTTATTATTTTCGAAATTACATGTTGGAACATTTGAAAGTCCTGGACATACATCTCTTAAATGCCGTTAAAAATATACACTAAAAGATGCTAAATCACTGAGTAAATATGGGACACGGAGCTCGCAACTATGATGATCTCTTTCAAAAGGTGATGAAAATTGCATCAATTTGTTCATAATCCATTGAGTAACTATGGGACACGGAGTTAACTACTACGATGCTCTCTTTTGAAAAGATGGATCAATATGAACTAAAATAGTGTTTTGTAAAAAAAATTGGGGCAACACTAACGAAGCAAATTCATGTAAAATCCGTGTTGAGATGTGTGTGTGCCGACATATTTGACAACATCTGTTAGGGCACGAAAATTTGACTAAGTCTTTGATAGTTATTTGTTTTCTGAATTTTAATTTTATTAAGTCTTAATTATGTGAATTAATTCTCTGAATTTATTTAATTAATTATGTGTAGTGTAATGGGTAGTTATTTAATTTTATTTCCAAATTAACCCACTTCCTTATTTTTCAAAAATGATGGGTGGTGTTTTACACCACCACATCACAATTATGGGTAGTGCTCTTCAAGCTGAAAAATTCGAAAATAACTTCCAATTCATAACTCTATAAATTAGATCTCATTTTTCATATCATTTGTGCCTTATATCAATTATTGCCTAAGTTAATTCATTTGTTTGCATTAGATTGGAAAAGGTATTATTTGTTCACTTGTGAAGTATCACTTCATCTCCTTCCTTTCATTTAAGTTTATATTTAATGTTTGATTATTTTAATATTATTTTCTTCTTCTCTGATTTGATTAGATGGCTGCGACCGAAAGCCCTGCATCTTCACAATCATCATTTTCAAATTCAACATCCCAAGACAACTCTCTGAAAATACTTGCATTCATGGCTACCTCACCAAAAACTCAGAATACTGCTGAAAATGCCAGGCATCGGCACCAACATCGCCGTCGATTACTATCGGCTCGATGGAAGTACCGATTCCTGCTGCCCCTCAAACTTTTACCTTCACAAATCCACTCTCAATCCAAGCCAAAATGGCTCATTCTTCTTCCATAACACCTATTGTTCCTGAAACTTTAAAACCCACACCAAAGGAGCTGGAAACATGCCCGATTGAAATTAAACTTCCAGCGGACGCGACGATGGATGATATGGTTGCTGCCTACAACCAACTCTGCCTTCAAACGACTACACTTGTAATCGTTGTGGGGGAGAGTGTGATTGAATTGGAACCAGTGAGAAGAATGACGCACCCAGAAGACTATGTCGATGAACGAGTATCAGAGGGAGAAACTGACTCTGACATTGGGTCCGGCGACTCTGAGAGCTCCAGCGAATCTCTCCAACTGGGAGAACGGCTCCAAAAAGTTCATTGTCGTGGCCGTGGAAAGTCTACAGCTCCTGGTGGTAAACGAAGGGTTTCTTACAAGACAATGGGGAAGAGAGTAAACTATTCTGAGAAGAGAAGAAATGTACTTGAAGATGGGATTGCTTCTAATCCTATCAAGGTCTTTGGCGAGAATGAAGCCTCCCCTGCTCCAACTGGAAACAAAGAAAGCTCGGAGGAGACTGATTCCAGCATGAACATTCCTCTGAATCAGTACATAGCCCAAAAAAGATCATCAAGTAAAGAGAAAGGAAAAGAAAAGACTGTCCTGCATGATGTTCCCGTAAATGTTGCTGAAGATGTTGCCTCTCCGATGGCAACATCAGAACCTGAAAGATCAGAAGATGATGAGCAACACTCTGAACAACACTCAGATTCATCTTATCAAGATGAAGAGGGTCAAGTACATTCTAACTCTGGTAATGATGATGATGATGTTGTGTCTGATAAGGATGTGGATTACTATACTGTTGATAGCAAGAAATTTAAGGAAATTAGGTCCAGGCTGTTGATTACTGAGAAATTGATCAAAGTTTCTGATTTTGAAAAACTTGGGATAGTCAGATACTTGGAGGAGAGAATGCTGTTATACTCTGTGACATTTGCTAAGCCATATTTTGTTGAATGGATTTATGAGTTTTATGCTAATTTACATGCTCATACTGGAAGGGAAAACTCTAAATTCTATGGCACCACTTGGTTTAGGAATGTGAAAATAATGGTGAATCCTAGGGTGATTAATGCTGCTCTGAAATCTAAAAATTTTGTTGAACCTGTGATTGAAGACATGGATGGTGTGATTTCTGTGCTAACTGGTGGTTTGGTCTCTACTTGGGTAAATAGGATTAGTGCTTCTAAGCTGACAAGTTTGTTCTCTATACTGCATAAATTGGTTGTTTATAATTGGCTGCCTTCAACAAATACTACAATTTTGACAAAGGAGCGGGCCGTCCTCTTGTACAAAATTCATGTTAAACAGTTTGATTTGGGGCAAACCATATTCAGAAATATGCTGAGCTATACTGGTCCTATCTCTGGGAAAGGGTTGCTTCCCTACCCATGTTTGATCTCATCATTGCTAGAAGATAAGGATTTTTTTAGGCCAGCAGATGAAACAATCAGCAGCTTTCAAGCAAGCTTCAGAATAGCTCACACCTTGCTCTGTGGACCAAGGGTGATTGATGTTCCTTTGCCCGGTGCAAATCCAGCCAACACTGATCAAAACCAACCTTCTGCCTCACATGCCGCTGAAAATGTTGGCAACATTAATGCCAACATGTCTCCTGGAGGATCCATCCTTTCTGTCCAACTAACTCCCTCTTATATTCTTGATCAAATTTCCTCTTTGCAGACTACAATTAACAATTTTCTGGCAAATGTGGAGGATTTAAAGATCATAAAAGCATTTTGGGAGAATCTTCTTTCCACTCCAACAGGGGGAGTAGCTCCTGATGTTGATGCACGCACAAATTCCAGGGGAGTGCAGGTACAGGACATGGAAGTTGATGTTGATCCAGAAGAACCAGGAAATGAAGCTGTTGCTGATAATGTTGTTCAAGATGATGCCAACATTGTAAGGCAGGCTGTTGCAGACACTGTTGCTGAGGTGGTTGCTGATGAGGTTGGGGTCACACAACCTATTCCTGATGATGTCCTAAATACAGATGCAGCTGAACATGAAGATGATGTTCAAAGTTGAGCTTTTATAATGATGAAGTTCGAAGTATGGGGGAGTTTGTGTCTGTCCTTTTGGATGCAGCTGTTCCTTTACTTCATTTGTTTTTTCATTATTATGTTGAGACTCTGTTTTTATTTTTTAAGTTGTTATATTGTTGATAGCCTAAAAACAGTTCTTAGATTAGACTATTTTATTTCATGTTTTGCTAGTTCTAAAGCATTGTTTGTATGCTTTATGAACCTTCTCTATCTTAGTCATTTATTTTATATGCTCTGATTTGTGTTTTGGTTTATAGTTATCCTTTTGGTCTATAAGCACCTTTTGTTGTGCTTTATGTCTGGAAAACTTGTTTTGGTTGATAGTTAACCTTTTGGTCCATAAGCACCTTATGTTGTGCTTTATCTCCACAAAACTATCTTTTTACTTGTTTTATTTTATTTGGTTCGCATAAAATTTTTCATCACTTCGTTTGATGAAAATTTTATCATTTCGTCTACATAACTCTGATCAACTCTAATCAAATTTATTTGATTATGATCAACATCAGTGTGTTGTAGTAGAAAGGCCAAATTGGGGGAGATTGTTGATGTTGACAAAAAATGTTATGCAATGTAATGCCATCATTTTAGACAACATCAGAATTCGACCTTTCTACTAACTTTCCTAATGATTTTTCCATGTTATGTTATTTGTCTAGGCATGGCAGTTGAAGACGTGAAGGTCCCAGAAGGTTCCAGAACGTCAGGCGGTTCCATTACTTGAGTAGAGAGATACCCACTAACTTGGAAGTTATCATTATGGGCAGTTATTTTTTAAGCCCACTACTTGGCTTCATCATGGAGTGGAGAGCTCATTATTCAAGTCTATAAATAGAGCACCACTTCATCATTTTCTAGTATGGCCGAAAAGTATAATTCAGAGTTGAACGGATCATGTGTCATTCACTAGATTCTAGGTTATACACGGTTCATCAGAATGTTGGGAACATTAGTCTCGGCATTGTTCACAACATTCATTGTTTGATCTAATAATCCGTTCGGCTAAACGTAGACGTGTTAGTTTTGTTTAGGTCTATTTTTATAGGTCTTGTTTAGATCCTTGTGTGGTCTTGTGTAGGTCTTGCGCGGCCTTAAATTTTGGTTTTTTGTGTAAACCTTGTATTTGTGTCACTACAAGTTATAGTGAAGTTTCTCTGCTAGTGAGGCAGCATAGTCTATACATTTTGTATAGCCTATGAAAATTTTGATATCCCTTTGCAAAAGTGTGCGTTTAAGTCTTCCGCTGTGTAGTGTTGTCATTTATGTTGTCGACAATTTTAACAACACTTCTCTAAAACATTTTCAATCTCACGCACCGACACCCTCATCAAGCATTATAAATAAAGGAATATTCTTCAATAGACGCACAAAAGACGGAGAGTCTAATTAATTAAGTTTATAATTAAATATAATATAATAGTAATGATGATGATGTGTGATGGGCCGTGTTGTAATCGAATAAATCGATAAAGTGATAAATAAGAACAAAGGATTTAATTACCCAGTTCGTCACAACGTGACTACGTCTGAGGGAGACAAAGCCAGGAGATAATATAATACTGCCGTTTAGTTTGTACAGATATTCCATAATGAATACAAGGGTATAGAACACAATATATAGTAAGTACCCTAACCCTAACTCTAAGTCCATGGGCTCAAAGCCCACTGGACCAAATCTAATATTATGTCCATAATCATATATAATATATAATAAATATATTATAACACTCCCCCTTGGACATAATAACAGTGACATGGAAGAATACAAAAGTTACCAAGAGGAGTATAATCATTGATCTTCAGGATTGTTTTGGATTAGATACTCCCCCTGAAGATAACAATCTTCCAAGTCGACGCATCCCGATTCCATGTACGTACTTTTCAAAAGTAGAAGTGGGAAGGGATTTAGTGAACAAATCAGCGAGATTGTCACTTGAACGTACTTGTTTTATCATGATCTCACCACTCTTCTAGAGTTCGTGAGGATAAAAGAATTTTGGGGAAATATGTTTCGTCAAGTTCCCTTTGACATAGTCATTACTAATTTGTGCAATACATGTAGCATTATTTTCATAGATAATTGAGGGGCTTAAGTCATTAGAAGGGATACCACACGAATCGTGAATGTGTTTTACAAGGGATTTCAACCAAACATATTCCCGTGCAGTTTCGTACAGAGCTATGATCTCTGAGTGGTTTGACGATGTGGTCACCATAGTTTGTTTGACAGATCTCCATGAAATGGTTGTACCACCAGAGAGAAAAACATAACCAGTTTGCGATTTCGCATTGTGGGGATCAGATAGATAACCAGCATCAACATAACTTACAAGTGTTTTATCTTGGTTTCTTTGATAGAACAGACCAAGATCTTGTGAACCTTGAAGATATCGTAAGATATGTTTCACACCATTCCAATGTCTCCTCGTAGGGGAGGCACTGAATCTTGCAAGTAGATTCACCGCAAAGGCAATACTGGTCTATTGCAGTTTACAAGATAGAGCAGTGTACCAATCGCACTAAGATAATGAACTTCAGGTCCTAATAGTTGTTCAGTATCTTCTTTAGGTCTAAATGGATCCTTTTCCACTTCGAGGGAACGGACAACCATTGGTGTACTTAGTGGATGAGATTTATCCATGTGGAATCTCTCCAACACTTTCTTTAGGTAGGCTGATTGGTGTATTAGTATTCCTTCAGGGAAATGCTCGATCTGCAGGCTGAGACAGAACTTGGTTTTACCCAAAGTTTTCATTTCAAATTCAGTTTTTAAGATTGAACTTGCTTCTTCAATCTCTTTCCTTGTTCCAATAATGTTTAGATCATTAACGTACACCGAGATGATACAAAAACCATTAAGGGATTTCTTTATGAATACACAAGGAAAAACCTCGTTATTTACGTATTTCTTCTTCAGGAGGAATTAGCTTAGTCGATTATACCACATACGACCTGATTGTTTTAACCCATATAACGAGCATTGTAATTTTATGATGAACATACTACGATGTTCATTATTCCTCATCTGGGGAATATTTAATCCATCAGGGATTTTCATATAGATATCAGTATCTAATGATCCATATAAGTATACGGTGACTACGTCCATTAACTACATTTCTAAATTGATTTATATGCCAGAGATATATGGCGGAACTTTATAATATTCACAGCAGGAGAATTTGTTTGATCACATCAAACTCAATAATGGGTCACTGCGAAAAACCCTTAAGCTATTAATCTCGCTTTGTATCTCTCAACTTCATTTTGTTTCGTATTAATACCCATTTATATCCTTCAGGGATAAAATATTTAGGGGGTATGTACGATAGAAAAAAATTATTTATTTATTTTGCGAGTCTAGCACTTCCATATTTGCTTCTTTCTAATGTATCTAATCAAAGTGCTTCGGGCACTCAATTTAGGTACTGGATCCATATTTTAGAAAGAGCAACTATGGGTACGAATATGTTGTCGACAACAGTGATATGTTTATCTCCTGTATTTATTTAAGATTCACATAAACCAGATCTTGATCATTTTCCAAAATATATATTAATTTGGGTGTTCCGCAATCCTAGTATTTTGATTGCTATATGCACGTGCTATTTACTAGGATTCTCGTCTTCAGGACGAATCTCTTTAGGAGATTTCAAGAGTGACTGAATATATTATTAGCATTAATATACCATGGTTTTGTGTAAGGAGGTTCATTACGCTTCTGGCGTACAGGGGCATCAATGTTATTTGATTTCATTGGAACCTCAACTATTCATAATCACTTCATTTATAATCAGTAATGTATTTGATAATACATCTGGCAGATTACTTGCTGATTATTGCAAGTTTATTTTCTTTTGAACTTCTGGTTCAAGTTTGACTAGTGTGTGGGCCTAAGTATTGAAGATCTTTTACGTTCCAAGTAATTTCACGGCATTTATTAAGTGTGGTATTTTTATCTCTCCCTAATTCCGGAAAGTGATCTTCATCGAATGTGCAGTCAGTGAATCGGGCCGTAAACTGATCCCCAGTTAAAGGTTCAAGGTATTTAAGTATAGTAGGAGATACAAAACCGATGTAAATACCTAGTTTCCTTTGTGGGCCAATAGAGGTTCGCTTAGAAGGTGGTATTGGAACAAACATTGCACAATCGAATGTACGCAGATGGGAAAATGTTAGGTTCATTTCTATGCATGAGTTGTAGAGGGAATATTCATTATATGCAGTTGGTCGGATTTGGATTAGTGATGATGCATGTAAAATAGCATGCCCCCAACATGTAACGGGTAAGTTCGATTTCTGTAGTAGTGGTCTAGCTGTTAATTTGAGACGTTTAATTAATTATTCGGCTAGACCATTTTGAGTATGAACGTGAGGGACCGAATGCTCCACTTTAATTCACAGTGCCAAGCAATAATCATCAAATGCCTTAGAGGTGAATTCACAGGCATTGTCCATGCGCATGGATTTGATTGGATGATCTGGGAATTGAGATTTCAACAGGATAATCTGGGCAATAAGCTTTGCAAAAGCAGTATTGCGGGTGGATAGCATGGTAACATAAGTCCACCGAGTGGAGGCATCTATTAGGACCATAAAGTACTGAAATGGTCCAGATGCAGGGTGTATCAGTCCACAAATATCTCCTTGAATTTATTCAAGAAATTTAGGAGATTCCGTTCTTACTTTACTACTAGAGGGTCGAATTATTAGTTTACCCATTGTGCAAGCATCACATATGTATTCATTAACAAAAGAGATTTTGTTGTGTGTTATGTTATGGCCAGTTGAATTACATAAAATCCGACGCATCATGGTTTGTCCGGGATGTCCTAACCTCTCATGCCATAGTTTGAAAGAATTTGGATCATTAAATTTTAGATTAAGGGCTATATGGAGATTTGAGGGTCTGATGTATGTGTAATACAAACCAGACGAGAAAGAAGGAAGTTTTTCGACAATATATTTTCGACAATCTAAATAGTGAGTCATTAATAGATATTCACTATTGTCCTCAGTGTTCGTCTCAATGTGATAGCCATTCTCTTGAATATCTTTAAAGCTGAGGAGGGTACGCTTTGATTGTGGAAACAAATAAAGCATTTTCGATTGTTAAATCGTTACCCATATGGAGGATTATCGAGGCTCTTCTGGAGCAAACAATTTGAATATCGTCGTCAGGAATTGTAGTGACACTTCCTTTCTTTTCAATTAATGTTTGGAAAAAATTTCTATCTTTCAAGATAGTATGTGTAGTATCACTATCTACTAAACACAAAACATTCATCTCCATAAGCACACAGTTGTACGTTTCGATATGAGGAATGCTAAGGAGAGCCAAAATTACAGACGCTGATTTGTCAGCCGCACAAGGGGTCACTTAGGTCCTGCTATATAAAAAATGTATTAATTTGTAGACAATAGTCATATGTTCACCCAAGAGGTCATCCTTGTCTATGACAAAGCCTACTTCGGGCAGGTCGGTGTGGTGTGTTTCACCGTGAGGAGCCTTCCCCTTTTTGTCTTTTAGCATACGCTGATACGCCTTCACCAAATGTTTTGGTCTACGACACGAGCGAGGCCAATGGTCGTCGCATCCACACTTGTGACAGACTTGTTTGTTTTGTGCACGTGAGCTCAATGGTTGAGTAGATTTTTTATCTTGAGGTGCATCTTTGTCATTTAAACTTTATTGTGCATTTTTGCGACCTCGGCCCCAACCACGGCCTCGACTTCGGGTTGATCCGCAGCCCCCATTCACATCATTCCCTTTTCCACATTTTCGGTCTCTAGAGTTTTTTCGAGCAACATGTGCTTCTGGCAGTGCTTGTGAGCCAACCGGTCTAGTGTTGTGATTTTTCATCAATAGTTGGTTGTGCTTTTCTGCGACTAGAAGTGCAGAAATGAGCTCGGAATGAGGTTGATACTCTTTGGCCCTATACTGCTGCTGGAGTACAAGATTGTTTGCGTGAAAAATGGATAGAGTTTTTTTTCAATTAACTGTTCAGCAGTTATTGTTTCTTTGCACAGCCTTAGCTGAGAAACAATGCGATGTAGGGCAGGGTTATACTTCGTGACAGATTTGAAATCTTGAAAACGGAGATTTAGCCAATCGTATTTGGCTTGGGGAAGGATCACATCGTGTTGTTGTTGGAAACAATCCTTCAGGGATCTCCATAACACAGATGAATCTTTTTCAGTGAGGTACTCATTTTTTAGATCTTTGTTGGAATGGTGTCTCAAAAATATCAGAGCTTGTGCCTTCTGGGCAGTTGTGGATTTAGATGGTTGTCTAGTTGTGTCGGTAAAGTCCTTAGAGGCTAAGTGGATTTCAACGTCAAGAGCCCATGTCAAATAGTTATGGCCATCAAGTGTCAATTAATCGAATTCACGTTTAGTGATGTTTGACATGTTTTTGCTACAAAAATTAATAAATCAGAATTTATTATTATATGACACTAATAGAATTAGTGGTTTGTATCAATTAATAATTAAGACTCAATAAAAATGCTAAGACAAAAATTAATTAATGTAGGAGATATATATTTTTGGGTTTTAATTATTATGACTTTAATTAATGGGGCATCGGGCCAAAAAAATAATTAATGAATGGAGGCCTAAAAGTTATTGATGATTTTGGCTTTTATTCATGGGATTTCAGGCCCAAAAATAATTTATAAAAATTAGTAATTTGGGCTTCATAATATTATTATTATGAATTTTATTATTGGGACTTCGGACCCAAAAACAATTAATTAATTGAAGGTCTAACTCAAAAAATAGTCCAAATTTATTTTAATGGGCTTCATGCCCAAGAAATAACAATTAGGACAAAAGAAATGAGGACCAACAAAAAAAAATAAGAGCCCAAATTAAATTAAGGTCAGGATATTCTCACCCCCATTATTGAGTATTTCACCCCCCCTTTCACTTCACCACCTTAAATTTTCTTTTCACCCCCAATAATTGTATTAATTAATCTTTATCAGTGTATGAATTAATTCATTTGTAACTTCACCCCCACCCTTTGAAAGAAGAAAAAACGCGCGCCCTAACCCAGAACCCACGACGGAGAAGAAACCCACGACGAACCCACCCCTGCGCCCTGCGCCCGGCCGGACGAACCACCGCCGCCGACCGGATGAACCTGGAAGCTCGTCGCGTCGCGCCACCGCCGACCGGATGAACCTGGAAGCTCGTTGCGTCGCGCCACCGCCGGAAAATCCTCGTGTGAGGGACGATCGTTTTACAATGAACAAAGGTAAGAGTTTATAATGTGGATTTCTTGAATGTGGGTTTGTTGAATTTTTGTTTCTTGAATGTGGGTTTCTTAATTTTAGTCTAAAGAATGGTTCATGAATGTGAGTTTGGTTGAATTTTGTTGAATGGATTTCTTGATTTGAATGTGTGTGGGTTTCGTTGATTTGAATGTGTGTGGATTTCTTGATTTGAATGTGTGTGGGTTTCGACTCTGGTTTACCAAATTTTATAGAAAAATTCGGCCGATTTTGCTGAACATTTTACAGATTTCATTCGATTCGAGAGTACAAGGAATTGGGGTGTCATTTTTTCGAACAAAATTTCGTCAATTGCAGACCGATATTGTACTATAATTTCGAAAATTTTGTCCGAAAAAAACAGATATTTTCGAAAATTTTGTCCGAAAATTGGACAAATTTTCAAAAAAAAATTTCGAAACTGGTCTTATTTGTCAATTTTTTTTTTCGAATTTTTCTGTTTTTTCAGTCTTTTTTTTTTAACTTTATATTTTTGTTCAGCCTTTTTTTTCGAATATTTTTGTTAGTGTAGTCAAGTTGTGTTCCCAGGTTATGCAATCCGTAGTTCCCAGTGTCAAAATTAGTCAGTTGTTTTGTGTTATTTTCAGTCCATTTTTTCGAACACTTGCTTAGTTATTTTATTCATTTTTTTAATAGGGAAAGAGAAGACACGACCTACCGCTTCGTATAGAAGGCGAAAGCATCAACGTGTTATTGAGCAAGAGGAGCCACCACCATCTGTACTATATCCGACGAGTGATGACCCTAATGATCCGGAGAATGTGGAGGAATTTGAAGGTGATGAGGAGAACGTTTTCGAAGATTTGGAGGAAGTTGAAGGTGATGAGGAAAATGTGGAGGAAGTTGAAGGTGATGAGGAGAACGTTTTCGAAGATGATAGAGGAAATAATGAAATTGAGGGAGTGGATCTTTCAGATATACCTCATCCTCCACTTCTACACGGATTTAGTAATCATGTGGCTAGTAGAATATATAAGGGGGATGAGAGAGAAGTGTTGAGGTGTCATGGACACGTTAATAAATTGTTGCTTTGGGAGTTGGATCCAGAAAAGGACCTCCGTCATTGGAAGGGAATGTTCAAGAAATCCAAGTTGCTTTCACTTCGAAAATCTTCATATAAGAATCCAAACAAGAATTTGATTTCTGCATTCGTGGAGCGATGGCATCCGGAGACGAATAGTTTTCACCTTCCATTTGGTGAAATGACCATTACTCTTGATGATGTCTACTGCATTACTGGTCTTCGAGTGGATGGTATTCCTGTGCGGTGTAGTCGTGATGAAAAGAAATCAGGAACAGGAACAACCGATTTGATGGAGCTATTGGGCCTAACTAAGAATGAAGCTATACAAGCTGCTGATGGTGTACGCGGATCGTCTGTCAGACTTACTTGGTTGGAAGAGACCTTTTCCCCGCTGATGGAGTCGCCAGATCCGTTGAAGGTGTTATATTCTGCTAGAGCGTATGTGTTGTACACATTTGGGACCACTTTATTTGCTGATAAGAGTGGTACACGTGTAAACACTTCATGGTTGCAGTACACGAGAGACATGTCTAAGTTTGGAGACTATGCTTGGGGGACTGCAGCGTTGGCCTATCTGTATCGACAATTGGGTCAGGCTTCTCAATTCAAAGTGCGTCAGATAGGTGGTTACTTGACATTATTGGAGGTAATTATGAATTTTTTTATGTTTTTCAGTATTTATAATTTTGAATGTATTACAATATGTTTTACTTAGTTAATTTTACAGGCTTGGATTTATGATCATTTCTCAATCAAGTGGACCACTATCAGCTCGATACACACCGGAAGCACATACGGGGCCATCTGTGGAACGTGTCCGAGCCTTTAGATGCAGTTTAGATGTGTTTCGTCCAACTCAGGTTATTTTTATATAAATTAATAAAATTTAGTTATCATGTCTAAAATTTCATATTAATGCATTTTTATTCCATTGTAATAGGTATCGTGGACTCCTTATAATTCATTTAGGGATTTTTGTCCCTTTCAGCAAGTGGCATTTTTCAATGGTTGTATTGTTTGTGGAAAAGTGGTCGAGCCATACATGCCTGATAGAGTGCTTAGACAGTTTGGTTATGTGCAAACCATACCAGATAAGCCTCTTGCATCTACAGTGAAAAGGAGTCGTTCGAAACCGAAAAGAGATTGGGATATAATGGCAGAGTTTTTTTCTTCCAGGGATACACACGTATTGTCTGTGGAACGAGTTGGTGAGAGTTGCAAGCACCCGTGGCAATGCGAGAATGGTTACGAGGAATGGTTTGTCGGTCAAGGTCATCCGACTGTCTCAAATCCTAACACGACAGCTCTAGTTGGTCCAGAACCTGCACGTTCAACCCAACCGTGGGAGAGGATTGATGTTGCGAAGTACGAGTTGGCAAACTTAGTGGAAAGGTATCATTCCGACGATGCATTGACCTTAGATCAAACAATTCAAACGGTTGTTCAAGTGATGACTATTCTTACCGGACCAGAAGGTGGAAGCTCGTCGTCACGTGCTGGACCTGGTCGAACTAGAGGAATGTCCAGGTCTAGAGCAAGACAAAGAGGCAGAGGTGTTCGACGAGTAGGATGATGACTAGCTGAATTTGGTTGATTTGTGTTTGAATTATGGATAATTTGAATTTGGTTGATTTGTGTTTGAATTATGGATACTTTAAATTTGGTTAATTTTGTTATGTAGGATTGTGTGTTGGTTTGTATTGCTTTTGATATTATGAATTTGGCTTGTTTGGAAAAAAAGTTAGGATTTTCGAAAATTTGGGCAAAAAAATGGCTGTATGGCAAAAAATAGGTTCTGTTCGAATTTTTTTTTCGAAAAAATAGGTTTTGTTCGAAATATTTTGTCGAAAAAAGTAGTTATGTTCGAAAGTTTTTGTCGAACAAATTAGTTTTTTCGAATTTTTTTGTCGACAAATGTATTTTTGTTCGAAACTTTTTGTCGAAATATTTACATAAATTCGTTTTTTTTTTTCAAACATTATGTAAAAAGTCTCATTTTATTTTTGAATTTTGTTGTCGAATTTTTTTTTATATTCAATTTCACGAACCAATATTTAACAAATATTCAATAATACATAAAAAAAAATCAAGTAAGTATTTAACGGGTCAAATCATATATATGATTATCAATCTCAAAAGATGTACATCACAAACCATATTAGTTGTATCCGGCTTCGCCATCTCACGCAAATTCCTCAAATAGATCAATCTTCGACTCTCATCAAAATTTTCATACACCTTGGCCATATCATGAACCGCGTCTTCAAAACGATAGTCAGTGGCTTCCTTCACATCATTTTTTATCACCGGTTCCATATCCAACTTCCTCCAAAAAGCATCAAAGGCAGTCATCGGTATTGGTTTGTCTGCATACACATATTCTTCAATCTCGTGTGCACATGGACAACCATACGATGTTCTCAGAATGTGATTACAATTACTTGCATCAAACCCGGGCATTTTAACAACTTTGACTTCATCAAACAGCTTCTCTAATGCATATATTGAGACTACACCACGCAAACCACAATAAATTGTGGATGAGAACTTATGTAGAGCCACATTTCTGCTTTTCTCGAACGATGCCTTAATAGCAGTGTGACATGCTTCATACAAAGTATCACACTTAACCCAACAAGTCTCGAAATTTCCCATTGAGTTCCCAAGCAATCTCTTTAAACTAGCATGGTGACTCTCAACCCTAAACATTACAATATAGACAAAATTATAAATCTAATACAAAATTTAAAAACTTAATAAAGTATAATAATTTGATAAATATACCTGTTGGTTGTTGTATTCCCGAAGTGCATCAATTGGTTTGTCCATGCCTTCACGAACCTCTCTTTGTAAGGGTTGAATCATTGATCAATGACGTACTCCACTTGTTTCTCATCAAATCTGGAACGAAGTACATGAAGTGCTTCTTTGTACTCATTCTCTGTATGAGCATTGATGACCTCATTTACTTGCTTCATGAATGCTTCCCACTTTTTTCCACAATTGAACAACGGTTTACACTTAGCTAGCACATTCCTATCAATGTGCCAAGTACAGAGCAAATGTTTACAATCTGGAAATGTCAAGGCAACAACATTCATTAAGGCCAACTCCCGATCAGTAATGATAATAGATGGCATGGATCCTTCACCTAACATATCCTTCAATACACCCAAGGCCCAACTGTAGTTCTCTTCTTTCTCAGCGACCAAATATACAGATGCAACACAAAAGGTCATGCCGGTTGATGTGACACCAACAATCTCCAAATAAGGTAATCTATACCTATTTGTCTTGTAAGTACAATCAATTAACAATACCTTCGGAAAAGCACGAACCAACTTAATAGAAGTTGGGTGTGAAAAGAATAATTCCTTCAAACTGTTCGTCATCTCACATCTTCTATAACAGTGAAAGTAATTATTTTCAACAAACTTACTCATCAAGTACTGTAATTGTGATCGTCCACAATATTGATTAATTTTGTGCTTCCTCCTTGCATTGTAAATTGTCCGAATTGTTGAAGTATTGATGGAGTTCTTCTCTTTCAAAGCTTTCAAAACCGATTTGGGAGCTGCATTGCATTTCGACAAGTCTATGACAAATGCCTCCTCTGAAGCAGATAAGCGACCCATAAATGAATGACCCTCAAAATAATTGTTGATCGGATGATTGTGAGTACCACATTTGACCTCCAAACTCCATTGGAACTGAATTTGCTCAGCTCCTTTCAACAGAAATGGACAATTACATTTTTTAGACCCCGTATCCTTTCCACTTACTCCTTCTTCATCATTCTTTCTTTTCTTGGGTGGTCGATATTTGCCCTCCCTCTCACAAGCCAATAGCACCCGAGGTTTTTTCCAACCAGAGCCACTATCAGAACGCTTGATCGATATAACAATATTATGCTCAGCGGCAACTCTGCAAACCCACTCAATAAGTGCATCACGAGAATGAAAGTAATCATTATTCGTGAAGGCACTAGTGTAGTCCATAACAATTTCATCATGCATTTGCTCTTCAACATCACATGTTCTAGATAATGCCTGCAAGACATGTACACATGTTCTAGATAAGTATAACAAAATTACATGAATAGTACACTGTATGTAAAAAAAATTCGAAAATGATTTAAATTTTCGGAAAAAAATTCCAAAATTATCACTTTTTTCGGAAAAAATTTTCGAAAAATTACAAAATTTTCGACACAAAATTTCGAAAATTTTAACATTTTTCGGTAAATTTTTTCAAAAATTTACATATTTTTCCACAGACCAGATCCGAAAATTTCATTCGAAAATACGAGAAAAAAATGGCGCGAAATGATTTAGGACTACATTTATTCAATGCTACAATATATATAACACTCAAAACACCCCAATATGATACAAAACTAGCAAATATATCAATATGAAAACATAAATCCTCACAACAACAAATGTTTTCATAAATAAAAAAATAACCTAAAAATTTTCATCTCTAAGAAAACTTACATGTGAAAGTGCTGTTGTATCATCATCTTCCTTGATCACCATGATGAAAACAAAAGATTTATCCTAATGTGTTACACGAAAAATATTTTCGAAATTGTTCAATGAAGATTTTGGGTTTTGTTCGAAACTTTTCAGTGAAGATTTAAAGGGTTTGTTCGAATTTTATTTTTTTTGTGTAGGGAGGGGGTGAAGTGATCTGATTATGAAATAATTAATCACTAAAAAATGGTATAATTGTCTTATTAGATTTAATTTACAAATAATCTTTAAAGGGGTGGTGAAGTTCTCAATAATGGGGTGAGAATATCCTGACCCATTAAATTAAAAGGGCAAAGACCCAATTGGGATAATAAAAACAGGCCCAATTAAAGGAGGGCCCAATTAATTATTAATAACAGGCCCAAACCTGCTCAAAAAATAAGGGCCTAAACAAATGACCCAAATAATAGTTTCAGCCTCAAAACATTTTCATTCATCAGATTAGGGTTAAAGAAAATGGGCGACAAAATTGGTCAAAGGGGCGAAAGAATCAGGGCCAAATTTTGTGAGAAGTTTCAGCGTTCGGTTCGGATATTACGCGCATATCACCGATTGGATTGCGTCTGTTTCCGGTCTGATTTTCCCCGGTCGCCGTCGCACATCCGCCGGCGTCGCGTCGCAGCAGGAGGCGCCGTCGTGCCGTCGCGTTTCCGGCGTCCGCCGTCCAATCGCGCAGTCGCGAGGACTCCTCGCCGTTGCAGTGCGCGTCGCCGTTGCCGCGGGCGTGTCGCACAGGGGCGTCGTGCCGCCGTAGCGGAGTCGCGTCACGCACAGGGGCGGCGTCGCGGAGTGTCACGCACAGGGGCGGCGTCGCGGAGGTGAGCCGACGTGGTGGTGGGAGGAGGGGGCGGTTGCGCGGATGGCAGCGCAATTGCCGCTGTGCCGCCGTCGCGACTGCCGCGCCTGGAGTGTTGTTGTCGTCAGTCGAGGCCACTTCAGGGGCCATCGATTGATGGGTCTTGTTCTAATTCGATTTTTTTTTTTTTCGAGAAAACAGGGTTTTCGATGGATACGTTTTCGAAAAAGAATTTTGAAAAAGTTTTGATCCATGAACAGTTTTGGTATTCTGATTTCCAGTTTTGGTATTGATTGAAAAAAAACTGAGTTGCTGTATCAGAGTTTTGCAAAATATGTTTTCAGAAACTGGTATAATCGCTGGGTATTTCGAAACGGTAGGTTTTTGATTTGGAATCTATTGAATTGAAAACAGGGGTTTTCGTATTTCAGGCGCTTCCAATTACTGTTTCTGAATTTACAACGATTTTGTATCTGGTTTTATTCTCACACATATATGAGCATAGTATATGAACAGCATATGTGATATCATATAATGCATATATATGAACTACATGCTATATGAATAGAACAAAAAAAAATCCACAAGCACCTATTACAGTAATCAAGATTATCATATGGATCACTATTGATACATACACAGTGTATATTCATACCCACATACAATAAATTAATAAATATAAGGGAAAATATACATTTTTGTCCTATAAGTTTCGTTGACTTTGATTTTTGTCCTCTTAAGTTTTGAATTTTCATTTTTGTCCTTGAACTTACCAAAAATTATGGTTTTCGTCCTCTTAAGTTATGAATTTTTATTTTCGTCCTTTAACTTACCAAAAATTATGGTTTTCGTCCTCCAACCGCCTATAACCAGTCACACAACCGGTAATATCCACGTAGAACAATTTTTTTATTTTTTAAGCAAATTACTGACGTGTGGATATTTAGAGGGAATTAGGTCTTGATGGATAAAATACATGATTAACCGTAAATTCTCTCCCAAATTAAAACCCTAGTCGATCAAATCTAGGCATGGGGGCTTAAGAGAACTAGGGAAAAAAGGAACAAAGATCCTCAAATCAAAACATCCAAAAGCCTAAATTCTTTTGAGTGCATACTCACTGTACGAAAAGGAAGAGAGATGTCTTTAAGAAATTCGTATGAATCAACGAGCTTCGAGCGCAATATTAAGTGTCATTGTTGTTTCGTTTTACGGTATGTACATCATATTCTATAATGAATCCGGACAGAAGATTCCATGGATGTAAGTATTAGACGGTATTTGGGAGGGAATTTACGCTTAAAAATATATTTTGTCAAGACCTAATTCCCTCCAAATACCCCCACATTAGTATTTTGTTTAAAAAAATGAAAGAAAAAATGGATCTATATGTATTACCGGTTGTATGACTGGTTATAGGCGGTTGGAGGACGAAAACCATAATTGTTGATAAGTTAAATGATGGAAATAAAAATTCAAAACTTAAGAGGACGAAAACCATAATTTTTGATAAATTAAAGGACGAAAAAAAAATCAAAACTTAATAGGACGAAAACCAAAATCAATGAAACTTATAGGATAAAAATGTGTATTTTCCCTAAATATAATTGGGTGTATATGTGTGTGCATGGAATCATACTCTCTCGTCCCAACTCTTTCTTCACACCTTAAAAAGAAAATAATTTACACTCACAAAAGTCAATAAAATATATTTTTTATATTTTATTATTTAACTTCACACTCACATACTCCAACCTTTCCTTAATATGTGTGCCCTGGTCTTTTTAAAGATCTTTTTGAAGAAAGACCCGGGACTGAGGTAGTATTAAAGACAGTGCATATGACCATGAACAATATTTACGAAGCAAGGCATGTTAACATATGAGATCTTGATATCATACTATAGGATTCCTACGTTAACATATGAGATCTTGATATCATACTTAGAGGATTCCTACGCATGATAGCTAATCATGAATTTTTTTCATATTAATTTTAAATCAGAAACTTACAGTTTCAGCAAAGAAATTAAAAGAAATTAAAATTGATCCTGATTCTGATTCGTTCTAGAAACTGCGTGAGCAATCCTCTCGTGAATTATATTTCTCATAGAGACTTGTGCTGATAACGTGTTGTAATCGAATAAAGTGATAAAGCAATAAATTAAAACAAAGAATTTGATTACCCAGTACGTCACAACGTGACTAAATCCATGGACCCAAAGTCTATTGGACTAAATCTAATATTATGTCCATAATCATATATAATATATAATAAATATATTATAACAGGCAGATGGCAGGCCAATTGCTTACCCATCCACGCGCCTATTAAATTTAGCGGGAAATGTGCAGGGTAAGCACAATTCTATTTTTATATAAAATATATATAGATTTCAGAACAATTTTTCCGCGATTTTTAGCTATTCATCCCGATCCATCCCCTCTCATTTCTCTATCGTCGATATTCCCCAATTAGTTTTAAACATCGAACCTTTGATTAATTCTGCACCAAGTTTCGATAACCTGGTCAGGTTTCAAAATTCAAACACATCAATTGGAAATGATTTCGAGAGAACATTTTATTAAACAGCTAATTTTCTACCGAGCATCGACTGCATATGCTGGATAATGGCTTCGGGTATTGGGTATTCTACATTAATGGCGTCAATATTCTTCTCGTCTTTCCCCATCTGAAACCCTCGAAATTAAACTTAGAATTTGGGAGTTGGATTGGAAATCTGCACAATCTTCAATCGACCAAAGCATTTTGAGACTACCTAAAAACTCAAAGAACCGGTACGTAATCTCTCTCATTTCAGGCTAGTCCGAGCAACGTTTTTTAACTTCGGATACATCTCTTGTTTTTGCAAAGGATGAATCATTTTGCTTGTTGGATGTTTTTAATTTCTTGATAATGAAAATGAGAAGTTATATCTTGAAGTTCAGAGTTTCTTTATTTACTTTTCGCATTAACATGAAGCTTTTGTAATTACTGAATAATTTTTTTATAGTATGTTAAGCATCTAAATTTGTGATGGGTACTTTTAGTTGTGATTTGAAGTTATATCTACAAATGACTTTTAGTTGTCGATATTCCCCAATTGAATTTAAGCATCGAAGAACTCATCTTTCCATCCACCCCTAGATTGCACTCAGCGGCAGATAACCTGACCATGTACTTCTGATGAAACTTATAAGGTTAAGCATGAAAGTAGAGAAAAATTAGGAGACGGTACATAAAACAAAAATAGAGACTTTTCATGATTTTTTGTGTGTATCTTATAACAAAACTTCAATAGGGGTGTGTCTCATACACTATTGTGGTAATAAACATTCTTATTTTTTTGAAAAAATAAATAAAAAAACTTTATTATCTGATTGAAGACTTCTGACAACTGACCTGTTCTACTTTTCTCGGAACTTCATTTGGTTGTTCTGATATAACCATCTGTATGCTAAACGCCTAAATTTGTGATGTTAGTTTGACTTCTCAACCTGCCAAAGAACAGCTTAGTTATATGTTTGTTTGTGTTATTTGTCACATAATAAAATGTAATAATAAAATTTGAACCCAAAACCTCAAAAAAATCAGGCAAGTACTCACCAACTAAACTGTATAATTTTATTAGATGTGTGTGAATTTTATTATTTTCTATGAGTATCTTTAAGCATTAATTTTAACTTATAAAATAGAGCAAATTCAACAAAAGGTTTGAACCCAAACCTCCTCTGTCAAAGACTTAGTACTGTAATATCCGGATTAAATAAATTCAAGTATTTTTATTTTAGTCTAAGAGTTTTTAATTTTAATTTTAATTTCGTGGTTCTTTTATTTGGGAATTAAGATTTAGGATTGAATTTGTGGACTTTTTAATTAAGATTTTGAAGTTGAGAATTGAATTAAAAATTTGGAATAATTAGTGTTTTAAGGATTTAGTACTAAGAAGCAAAATAAAAATTAAAGGATTAGTGTGTGTTTGTTGTGAATATTTTGAAAAGGTGTAGTAACCGAAAATATTGGCAAGTTACGTGAGGGATATTTGGACATTTAATCATGCCATAATTGCCTTTTAAAGAGAGTAAATCCTTTTGAATGACCATTATTTAGTAAACGGTTAAGAAGGGGTTTTTTTGTAAGCATGTGAATCAAATTAGCAACCACATTCTTGGATTGATAAGTTTATTTGCGGATGGGATTTCTTTTAGGTTGGTCATAGGCATTATGGCGTGAGAACAAGAAAAAAAAAAAAAAAGAGATTTGCTTTGAGAGGTTGTTCTTTTCAATGCTTAGTTTAGGTTTAAAATTAGAAGAGTGTTTGTTTCGGTTAACTATTTAAAAAAAGAAGAAAGAAGGCATGATCGGGATTAGTGGAGTAAAGAATCGATGACCAGGAGCCGTTCGTCGTACGTACACATGCATTTACAAATTATTTCAACAAATCAAAAGTGGGGTTCATTTTATGCTTTGTTACCTTTAAATGTTTCATATGAGTGATTTTATTACTTGCTACATCATATGATATGTTTTATAAAATTCGTTGACGCATATTGTGACTTTTATAGTCATTCGTTAACGCATGTTTTTCGTGGGAAACCACGCATGCCGGTCTGCCGGTGCATCGTTGGTATAGTCAGCGCATCCATGTAAAGCCATGGAACAAGTACAAGTAAAAGAGTATGCATGTTTGTGAGTTATGAATTCTACTTATGTGTGATATTTAATTGTGACAAAGAAGAATCACATTGAGCTTGTTGTTTTGTTCACCCCTTTAAAATTAATATTTTCAGGAAATTGAACTTGAGGTGGTGACAGTTGGGATGGTGGAATGGACGAGGATTATATGAAACTCTTTATGTCAATTAGTAAACTTGTACTTTTCAAATGTTTTGATCAAATTATTCATGTCAACTATTGTCTAAATTATTTATATGTAGTGTATGTATTCAACTGGACTTTTAGTGCGTTTAACATTATTATCTTACGCATTAAGTTCTTATGAGAATTATTTCAAATTGAGTATCCTTACGTATTGTATGTGCAAGAATAGTACAAGTATATTTTTCTTAACAAAAAAAAATGTTTAAAATATTCTTTAAGAATTGGTCCAATAACTTTATTTTACAAAACATAGAAAATTAATTCCCAGCTTGATTTTCATATTTATTTTGTTACTGAGTCTAGAAATTTGATTTTTAGTTTTAAAATTTAGCAGCTGTATTATTAAATTCATTGGCTTTTAAGTAATTTGCAAATTCGATTCTTTACTTTCTTAACGTTTCTTTTTAAAGTAATCCTTTAAGATTCAAATTTTATCAAAGAAAATTAGTTCACGCCTTAAAATTTTCCTTTCAAACACTTTAAATTAAAAATTGAACTTTTGAAAAGTGGGGCGTGACAGTGTAGTATCAGAGCCAGGTTATACGTTCTTGTAAATTCGCTAAAATTAATTATTTTTCTTGAGTGTTAAGAAAATTATTTGCTTAATATGGGTATAATTTTTTTTTTTAAAAAAAAGATCACGTCCACCACCGCCTCCGCTACAACCCTCAAGGTATGTAAAGTCTTATTGTTCAGAAGTATATGTTTTCTCTTGCAAATTTTATTATTGCATGGCATGTGATTCATGCAAAGTTCTAAAAGTTCAAAGTTAAAGTACAGTACAGTTGCAAGTGCAGATTTATGAAAATGTTTATAGAGGATTTAATGAAAAGTTTTTAAATTTTTTTTTAATGATGTTTTAAAAAATCATGTACGTACCGACGGCTTAGTGGGATTCGGAAAGTAGTGGTCTACCTTTAGTTTTTTTCTAGGGAAGTATGTAAGCAAATTTCGAGGACGAAATTTATTTAAGGTGAGTAGATTGTAATATCCGGATTAAATAAATTCAAGTATTTTTATTTTAGTCTAAGAGTTTTTAATTTTAATTTTAATTTCGTGGTTCTTTTATTTGGGAATTAAGATTTAGGATTGAATTTGTAGACTTTTTAATTAAGATTTTGAAGTTAAGAATTGAATTAAAAATTTGGAATAATTAGTGTTTTAAGGATTTAGT
>JAPKLY010002256.1:1248-27265 GCA_026898435.1 Prunella vulgaris | reverse complement strand
TATTTTCATATTTAATGTTTTAATTTTATTAATTAATTTATATTTTTAAACTTATTTTTAGGTTTAAAATATAATAAAATATTTTCATTTCAAAAATAAAATGAATATTTATTTAGAAGTTTTTATAGTATTTATTTAATTAATTATGTATTTTTAAAAAACTTTATTATATTTATTAGTATTTAATGATGTAGATGCTTACTAGGATAATAATTATGTAATTATTTGTACACATCAACATTCGGGCAAGGGGCAAACTGCCCGAAGTTTGAATTCAAAAAAAAAGTAAAGCTGGTGATTTATTTTGCCAATATCTAAAAGTTTAGATTAAACTGCAAATTTCCAAAAGGTGGTGTTTTAATATGCAATTAAGCCTTAAAAAGAATTACTATATTTACAAATAGGTGCTGTGCAGAAAAAAATATGCTTCTGTGCGGAAAAATAATTGTGCTTCTGTACAAATATTTTGAACTTATTTGTAAATATAGTGATTTTCTTGAACTTATATGTAAATCATCCCAAATTCTCAAATTTTGTAATCAGGTAATATAACTTCATAGGTTTACATAACCAGGTGAGTTAGCTCACCTGACCACTGGGCTCCTCACTTGAGTGAGTAACTCAGGTTCAATTCCCTTTGGGAACTAATATGAGGGAAATATAAGGTTGACTTGGAGATATGATTGTATGGAGACTTGGTGAACTAATTTAAAAAAAAAAAAAAACCTTCATAGGTTTACATCTCCAGGTATCAAACCATGGGTTGGGAAAAACGAATCTCCCTGAATAATTAATGTTTAAAATATAGTAAAATTAAATCTATAAAAATTACAATATGTACAAAAAGTGCTTCACTAATTGATTACAAATAAAAATAATGTAATTGACTTCCTTCAAAAGCAGCAAGTAAGTCCGCTCATGCATTAACTTGATTAAAGATATGTTATACGTGGAAATTTATTTGCTTAATCAATTTGTCCTTCCAAAGTTAAGGAATTAATTATTTGTGCATCCTCTTGCAGCATGTGTACAATATAAGTTGAAATCTGTGTCAAGCCAAAATTTTCTCTAGCTGCCAGACAGTTTGCATCCAATGGAGGTCTTCGAATTTTGGTTTTAAAATGGTACTCCCTAGCTATGTTCCCCTTTAAATTTAGCATTTTAACAAAAGGGGTCCCTTTTATGTTTGACATTTTAACAAAATGGGTCCATATATATATATTTCACGCTTTGTGTGCATTTAAATTATTTATTTGTTAATTTATAATTACTTGAATATATATATTTTCATGCATTATGTGAACTGTAATTATTATCATGATATTTATTATTTTAGTGCATTGCATATTATTAATATTTTACTTATGATGTTGTGTTAATTATTTTACTCTTAAATGTTAAATTATTTATGAGTTGGTATATGCCTTTATTAATTAAAAAATCCTAGTTTAATTTATTTGTCACTTTAGTGAGATATAAAAGTGTCATACAAATTATTTTAGTATTAATGGTATAATTTAAATATATAAATCTTTTGAGGATTAATTGTAGGAAATTAAATATTGAGTAGGTCTCAAATGCAATATTGCACCGTGCAATATGATGCAGTAACACATATGTTCATGTAGTATACATTTTGGGACTTTCGAGATATAATAACACATGTAAGGTATTATTACATTAACAATATATTATCAACATAAAAATTAATAAAAAAATAAAAAATAAATTAAGAAACACATATTTGTTCTTGTAAAAATATATATTATGCTTATAGTTACTTTACAAGTACAAAAAATTAATTTTTTAAGATTTAGTAACACACATTTTGTCTTACGGTAACACACATATGTTCATGTGATATATATTCTGGGAGTACCGAGATAGTAACACATGTAAGGTATTATTACATTAACAACATATTATCAACATAAAATTAATAATAAAATAAAAAATAAATTAAGAAACACATATTTATTCTTGTACAAATACATATTATCGTTATAGTTACTTTAAAAGTACAAAAAATTAACTTTTTAAGATTTAGTAACACAAATTTTATCTTACAGTATCATACATATGTTCATGTAGTATACATTCTGGAACTGACGAGAATTTTTCTTAAAAATTTTATTGGATCCATGAATTTTCATTTGGGTATATTGTACGGATCGGGTATGGTGCAATATTGCATATTAGACATTGTGAAAGCAAAATAGATAGGATAACTAAATAAATTATATATATATATATATATGACAAATTATACCTTTATATTACTAACAATAATAAGGTTAGTTGTTCCTGTGCCGCTAACCTGTAAAATAGAATGTGTATATATATGTTAGATTTTTTTCTTTTTTTAAAATTTGTATCCGTTGGATCGTATTGGTTAATTAATCTTGGAATAATTTTTATGGCATTAACGTTCAGCGTCATTTAGAGAAATGTTATATTTTGATTAATTGACTAATGAATCTCATATTTAATTGAAGCTACAATTTTTCATACATTATATATTCCGCATTCTATTTATGGTTCATTAAATTATGCTCACTTTGTATTAATCTTTACCGATAATTATTGATAATGAATTGGACCTTCAATTGTGGCTACAATTTTGAATACATTAAATATTTTGTTATCTATTTATACACACTCTTTTCATAGCATTTATTGTCTTTACCATCCATTGTAAAATCGTTAATATTGAACAAGAGATTATTTTTTTGAATTAGTGAATATTACATGATATTTGAAGATGTATTTTTTATATATCAGAAGAGGCCGTTGGGCGATACTGTCCACACCCAACAATAAAAGTTGTTTGGCTCCGAACATGCAACACCATCTAGGAGGCAGCGTGTGCCTATTACGCGTTTATCCTTGAGTTCCGCGGTGTCAAGGTCAATATCGATTTCGTACAACCTTCATAACCCTTGCTAGAGTAATACATTAGTCAGTCCCCCTGGCTATATTGGTTTTGCAAATAGTTGACATTTTCAATTGTTGTTCATAACACTAAGATGACTCTTCCCTATAATCTTGTTTTACAGTGCAAACTGTTGTACCTGTTACTCTATCGACAATCTCAACTAATTAGTTGAACTGAAATGTATACATAATCTTGACCTTCCTTATTATACATATTGATTCTATCTATTATGTGCACTTAATGTGTTGATGGGCGAGCTACTCGAGGCAAATCAGAGAATCAAGACCACCTAGGAGGTCACCAGAGAGCTCGCCAGAGTGCCAAGCGCGCCTCCGGGCACCAGATCGTAGGAGCTCGCCTAGGTATTCACCTCGGAGCTCGCCCAGGAGCTCATCTCTGAGCTCGCCCGAGTGCCCATCTCCGAGTCCCCCTATGAGTTCGCTTGATAGTCTATAGGACCCCGATGGTGCGCTCTTTTTCCCTCAGTCCGGTTTATCCACAAGGGTGGTTTACGGCGAGGTTTTTAATGAGGCCCATCTAGTCTAAGGCATTATAGTAGGACGAGGCACACAATATAGGGAGCAGTGTAAGGGACCAAGACGAGGGTTGAGGACCCTCGTCAACACCGGAAGCCGTATAGGCTCATAAGGTGCCGTCTCACACTAGCACACCTATAAATAAGACCTCTCTTGTACTATTCACACAATTCTAATACATTACACTTTCTCTCTTTGAACACTCTCTCTCTCTCTCTACATTATCTCCCCAAGAACATAAAATCATAAGATTATTGTTTGGTAGAATTAATCCGTTATAAAGCCACATAAACGAACACGATTAACAAATTCTATCAACAATTTGGCGCTAGAAGGAGGGTTCGAGCCTGAAAATTAAAAAATTTTCAAGAACAAAAGTTAGGGTTAGTTTGAAGATTTGAAGGTGTTCTTGATAAAACTCAAGAACACTTGAAGATACACATACATCTTCATCCCTTGAACGAAGAACCCAGATTTCCGGACAAAAACCCGAATTTTCGGATTTTATGAAATCTGCCCGGGATAAGTTTTCAAACGCGCGCGTGTACACGAATAAACCGGATTTTGGATAGTTTGTCATACGCGAGGCTAGACGGAAACTTACGTAGCTCCACCCAAGCTGGACGACCTCCACCCCGGTGACCTCCGTCCACTCCGACGACCTTCAGCAAGCTACCCCCTCCGAAACCCAAAAATGGCTAACACTCGAGCCGCCAAGGGACAGGCCTCCGCAGCTGCGGGAAGGTCCAAGGGAGGTGACCAAAACCAAGCCGAGGTAGAGACCTCACACCAGGTGGTGGAGACATCACAACCACCTCCCCAGAAGAGCACCGCAGCTCCGCGACCTCCGCGAGTTGCGGTGACCCAGGAAGACTTGGCCCCCACCCTGAGGGATTTGGCCAGCAACCCTGACGAGCTCCAACGCACCATCGCGACCTTACAGAGGTTGCAACAGAGACGACAGGATGAGCTCGCCCTGGTACCCAGGCGAACTCCAGCTGCCGAAGCCCGGGAGCAGACCAGGCCCACCCAGGGCACACAGACCAGGGGGGATTACAGCGCCCTCCCCACCGAGCAGGAGGCGAGCTCAACACAAGCTCGCCAGCGTAGGGAGAGGATCGGCAAGGCCAAAATGGTGGAGGAGAATCCCGCTCCTTACACCGCAGGGGAGTCGGCCTACACCGGGGCATCTGGCACCCACCAATCACAGAGGAGAGAAGTCCTCCAAGGCCGCCTGGGCCCAAGATACGGGGAAAATGAGCGGGCAGCGGCCCCAGCTGCGTCCCGCTGGGACTCCGACCAACAACCACGCAGGTCCGCCCATGAAAGGTTGAGAAGGCCCGCCGCTGATCGGCTACGCCCACATGGCGGACGTCAATTCCAACCCGTCACTGAGAGGTCACCCCAGAGTGAGGCACCTCGGGGACGTGCATCCGCGAGACGCACGACCTTTGAGCAACCTCCGCCGGAGGTGACCTGTGATGACGAGCTGGCCTCACTGAAAAAGGCCGTCGAAATGCTACAAGCACAAGTAGCAGCCAAATCTGGCGGACCTGACGCCATGACCCTCCCCGCATCTCCCTTAGCGCCTGCCATCCTTCGCGCACCAGTCCAAAAGAAAGTCCAATTCCCGGTGATGTCCGCGTACGAGGGCGAATCTGACCCAAAAATCCATCTGGCCAAGTACGCGGACTTCATGATTTTGGTTTGCGCCACTGACTCCACCCAGTGCCGGAACTTCCCGCTGACCCTAGGGGATCGAGCTCACCGCTGGTTCTCTTCACTCGCCCCGGGGTCAATCTGCACATTTGGCCTACTTTCGCGGGAGTTTTTAGCCCACTTTTTGGGGTTCGGATCCTACCTTACCCAGAAGCACCAACTTGTCAACATCCATCAAGGCGAGGGCGAGACCGACCAGCAATACTTGGAAAGGTTCGACAAAATCCTGCTGGAAGGCGAGCCGGTGAGCGAGGACACCAAGGTCGTCGCAGCGATGGCCGGGCTCAAGAGGGGCACCGACCTCTGGAAAGAGATGCACCTCGCATGTCCCAACACTTACAGCGAATTCCGTCACAAGGCGGGGGTGTTCGTGGCTATGCAGGAGGCACTACTGAAAGAAGTTGGTGCCCACGAAGAAAGGAAGCCCTACGGGAAGAAGTCCGGGGGCACCTACAAAGCTCCCCGGAACTTAAAAGCCTTTGGCGAGGGAGACGAGCTCAAAGAAAAGCTCAACTAGGTCCTCACTGTCTCCGTTGACCACGTCTTCACTGCCGTCAAAGGCAAGGCCATGCTGGAAGAGCCAAGGCGAATCCGTCAGGACCGCACGAAGCTCAACCGCAACAAATTCTGTGCCTACCGTCAGGCTATCGGCCACTTCACCAGCGAGTGCCGAGACCTCCTCAAGCAACTCTGGAAATTTTACGAGGATGGGAAGCTGGCCGAGTTCATGAAGAAGGCCCCAGCTAAGAGGCCGAGGTTCGAGAGGAGGGCTACCTCCGATGACGAGGAGAAGGAAGCGGACCAACCTGGTCCCCAAAACAGGCGGAGGGCACCTCCCCAACCTCAGCAAAACCAAGTCCAGGAGGGCGGCTCCGGCCCTAGGTCCGTCTCGCTACTTACTGATGAGCTAATATTTTCCTCGGCGAACCTGGAGGGGGTACTGATGCCCCACAACGACTCGTTGGTGATAACCGCCAACATCATGAACGTCCGAGTTCACAGGCTACTTGTGGACACTGGCGCATTCACCAACATTCTCTTCAAATCCACCTTGGATGCCTTAGGTGATTTTGAGTCGTATCTGGAACCTAGCAATGCTAGGATAGTGGGGTTCGGAACCGTCCCCCTAGGTAGTGTTAGGTTGAGCATCCAGTTTGTATCGGCTGAGGATCCCGAAAGGAGACTGACTAGGCTCATAGATTTCCTTGTTGTCGACCAGCAGTCCTCCTACAACGGGTTCCTTGGCCGCCCGTTTATTAATGAATTCAAAGTGGCGTATTCGACCTACTACTACTGTTTAAAATTCCCAACTCCAAAAGGTACCGGGACTATAAAAGGTTACCAGAAAAAGGCCCGAGAATGCTTACTCCAAATCAAAGACGGTCGGGTCAAAAAGTCTGTTACGCAGGTCCACATCCTCGAAGAGGAAGTACAGATTCCTACAGACGAGCCAAACATCCTAGACGTCATCTCAGTCGAAACTGAGATGATGGAGAAAAGCGATTTGTCAGAAATCAACCAAGGCACTGGACCTGTGCAAGACACACAACCGACACCAATGGAGGACTTGGAAGAAACCCAAGTGTTGAGACCTGCGCAGGGGTCAGTACCTGCGCAAGAGCAGCAACCTGCTCCCATGGAGGTGGTTGATGAAGCCCAAGATGGGGGACCTGCGGGGGGTCAAGAACCAACAACAATGGACGTTGACCCAACTCCCCAAGTCACCGCACCATCCCAAGTTGACAAACCACCGGAGGTGCTCACAGCTGACGAGCACGCCCAAGCTGAAAGCCAACCCGATGACCTCGAACCGCTCATAGGCCACGAGCCTGCGCAGATGTCACAAGAGGAGTGGGACGAGTTCATCAGCGACCCGAGGTGGAAAAGTCAAAAGAGAAAAGCCACCCCCATGGAAGAATTGATGGTACTCCCGGTGGACCCGGAAAGGGACTTAGAACTTTTCATCGGTTCTGAGTTACCTGAACCGTACCGGTCGAGGATGGAGCTGTTCTTAATGACCCACCTAGACGTGTTTGCCTGGTCCCACGAAGACATGACAGGGATCCCGTTGGAACATGCTTGCCACAGACTTAACATAGATCCGACGAGGAGACCTGTATGCCAAAAGCGGAGGAAGTATGGACTAGACAAGTACGCAGCTTTAACTGTTGAGGTGGAGAAGTTGTTAGACAACAAGCTCATCAAGGAAGCTTTGTGTCCGCAGTGGGTTGCAAACCCCGTCCTGGTGAAGAAACACAATGGGACGTGGAGACTCTGCATTGACTTCACGGACCTGAACAAAGCATGCCCAAAGGACAACTTCCCACTGCCTCACATCGACCAGCTGGTGGATAGCACCGCAGGCCATGAGATCATGACATTCATGGATGCTTTTGCAGGCTATCACCAGATAGCTCTACACCCAGATGACCAGGAACACACGTCGTTCTACACCAACAAGAACATGTATTGCTGGGAAAGGATGCCGTTCGGACTCATCAACGCCGGAGCCACCTACCAAAGATTGGTGAACAAAATGTTTGACCAACACATTGGCGAATCCATGGAGGTGTACGTGGATGACATAGTTGTCAAAAGTTTGAGAAAGGAGGACCACCTAAAATAGACCTTCGACATACTGCACCACTACAACATGAAGTTGAACCCCAAAAAGACCAGCTTCGGCGTACACTCCGGAAAGTTCCTGGGGCACCTAGTTAGCCAGCGTGGAATTGAGATCAACCCAACACAGGTTCAATGCATAATCGAGATGGGTATACCCTTTTCCGTCCAAAAAATTCAAAGGCTGACTGGATGCATGGCAGCCCTGAACAAATTCATCTAGGTCCGGCGACCAAAATAATCCGTTCTTCGAGGCAATTAAGGCAAACACACGGAGGTACAAAGAGGCAGCCAAAGCCAACAAGCTCCACCTCAAAAATCACTTCGTATGGACAAGTGAATGCCAACGGGCCTTCGAAGACATCAAGACATACATGGCAGATACGCAGGTCCTGTCAAAGGCGATACCCGGGGAGAAGCTGTATCTATACCTAGCCACGTCGGAGGTGGCCATCAGCTCCGTCCTGGTCCGAGAAGAGGCGAAAATACACCTACCAGTGTACTACGTGAGTCGAGTCCTACACGAAGCTGAGTTGCGATACACCCCAACAGAGAAGCTGGCTTATGCACTGGTGATGAGTGTTAGAAAATTGAGGCCCTACTTCTTTGACCACCCGGTAGAGGTGCTGACAACGTTCCCACTACGCCAAATACTGCAGCGCCCAGACACCGCCGGACGCCTGCTGAAATGGTCACTGGAGATCAGCCAATACGGTATAACCTACGCACCCCGAACAACGATCAAGGGACAAGCACTTGCCGACTTCATCGTCGAGCTAACTTTCCCACAAGATCCGATGAGGGGGTGTATAGCTCCGTGGCATCTCTACGTAGACGAATCATCAACCAGCGTAGCAGCAGGCGCCGGCGTGGTCCTGATCTGCCCAGACAGACAAGTCTTCACCTCCGCAATCCGGTTCAACTTTCGAGCAACCAACAACGAGGCGGAATATGAAGCACTAATAGCGGGACTTAGGCTATCATTAGCTGTGGGGGCAACCAATCTTCAAGTTTTCGGAGATTCCCAGCTAATAATATCCCAAGTCCGGTGGGAATATGAGGCAAAAGACCAGCAGATGATGACCTACCAGAAGATAGCCGCGCATCCGATCTCGATGTTTACGCAGGTTTACATCAATCAGATACCGCGGTTAGAAAACACACAAGCAGATGCTCTAGCCAGGCTAGCTACTAGCAACGGCGAAGCCGAATTCACGGAGGTTGTGATCACCACGCTGAAAAACCCCTCGATGTCCGATTACAAGATAAATCAAACCTCGAGTGGGGGGCAGGAGAATAGTGAAGATGGTGAAGATTGGCGCACTCCAATCCAAAAATATTTGACAGACGGAACAGCCCCCGTAGACACCTGGGAAGCTAGCCGGCTAGGAAAGCAAGCTGCCAGATATACACTGCTGGATGGCCAACTCTATAAACGTGGATTCTCTCTACCCCTACTCAAGTGCCTAACTAAAAAGCAGGGGTCCAAAGTGTTAGAAGAAATTCACGAAGGAATTTGTGGGAGTCACGCTAGGGGGCAAGCATTGGCATACAAGACGATCAGGCAGGGCTACTACTGGCCCACTCTTCGCAAAGATGCCATCAGCTTCGCTCGAAGGTGTTGAAAGTGCCAACTTTTTGCACCTAACATCCACTCCCCAGCCAACCAGCTGAAATTGGTTTTCAGCCCATGGCCTTTCGTGAAATGGGGAATCGACCTGATCGGCCCATTTCCACCTGGTAGAGGCGGTGTAAAGTTTGCTGTTGTAGCAGTAGACTACTACACCAAGTGGGCTGAAGCCGAAGCTCTCACAACAATAACCCAAGAAAGGATGATCGACTTCATATGAAAAAACCTGATCTACAGATTTGGGCTCCCACAGTCGATCATCACGGATAATGGAAGGCAGTTTGACGGACAAAAGTTGAGAGATTTCTGCAATTCATGGAACATCAAGAAGCACTACTCAACTCCATACCATCCCCAGTCGAACGGCCAGGTCGAGGCGGTGAACAAGATTCTTAAACACATATTGAAGCTCCGCCTCGAAGAAAAGAAAGGGAGCTGGGCGGACGAACTCCCGGAGGTCCTATGGTCTTATAGAACTTCCCATAGGGCCAGCACCGGGGAGTCCCCATTTGCTTTAGCCTTCGGGACTAAAGTCGTAGTCCCGGTTGAAGTCCAGAACAAGACTTGGAAGGTGGTGGGGTATGATGAAGAAAAGAATGATGAAGCCCTGGCAGTAGAGAAGGATCTGATCGAGGAGACCAGAGCTTCGTCAGAAATGAAAAACGCCACCTACAAGCGTAGAGCGGAAAAATATTACAACTCTCAAGTCCTAGACCGAAAATTCAAGGTCGGAGACCTGGTGTTAAAAAAGAAATTGATGGCCCCACCAGGTGTATTCGGTTCAAACTGGGAAGGACCATTCCGGGTCACCGCAGTCTGGCCAAACGGTACCTATGATCTAGAGGACGCAGAAGGCAAAGCTTCGTCATACACCTGGAGCTCGGCACATCTAAAAAAGTTCTACCAATAGACTAGAATCCTGTAATAGACTAGTCGAAGGTTCGCATCAGAAATGTCGATGGCAACCGATGTAAACTACGTTGCTATAAAAAGTCAGAGAATTTGCAAAGTCAGAAAAATTCCCTAGTGTTTGGACCTGTGCAGCTCTCCAACCAGGCGAGCTGCACCAGGTCGCTCACTGCTCCAGAGAGCTCGCTAAACCTAGCTCGCCCACATACTCAAAAATCCACAATGCGCAAGGACCAAGGTCCCAAGCGTTGTAATTAAACAGCTCGAAGGCAAAGGCCAAAGTGCCTAAGGTCGCGAAGGTACCCTCCTTAAAGGGTTGCTAAGCACCTACTGCCATAAGTTAGAAAAATTTGCGAAAAAGACGAAAAAATGTCTAAGGCAAGGTTCATGAAACCCAATGGCCCAACGTGAATCAATCGAAGTGCAGTTCGCCGCCCTAAGTGGTCTAAGACGAACGATTCACGGCCCTAAGTGGCATAAGACGAAGAATACACACTCTCAAAACAGAGGTACAATTCGTAATCGTAAGTGATGTAAAACGAACGATTCACTTCTCAAAGTAGAATAAGACGAACGACTATGTACCAGAAAAATAAACAAGTACGAGCTATTTTAAAAGTTATAACGTAAAAGCGCGAAGACATAAATGAAAAGAGTTGGACAAAAAATGCTCGACTTATATTCAAAAGCTACTTAAGAAATTTTCAAGTAAAAAATATACTTGAAAAAATCCTAAGTATGAGTAGCAATGCTGGCCACAATGGCCGACCAGCTGGCCATCTTTGAACTACAAAAAGCTCCTTCTGGGCGAGCTGCACGTGCCCGGCGAGCTAGATCTACTTGAAACAAAAATCAAGAGCTACAAAAATGGAGCTCCTTCTGGGCGAGCTCCACAACCCGACGACCTATCATAACTCGGAAAATAAAAACTAAACTAGGAAAGCAATAGGAAAACTAGCCTAAGTCTCCGGATCGGCGACCTCTGGAGCAGGGGCGACCTGGCTGATGGGAAGGGCAAGCTCGACATCCGAGGTGATGTTCCCAGAGAGTCCACTGGTGTCGAGCTCACTCACGTTGATCATCGCGTCCCCGCAGACCTCCTGCATCTGCTCCATCGTCGGCGGGACCTCGCCTCCAGCATCCCCCTCAGTCTCCTGGGTAAGGTCGGCAGTCAAGACCTGCTTCGTCTGAATGATGTTGAATTTTTTACGAGCAACGTTAACATTGATCCCATAGCCCGCGAGGTCTCCGATGTTTAGCTCCGTGCCGGGGGGGGATCGAGGACTTCTCCAAGCAGTCTTCGAACTCGCTGACAAGGGCTTCCCACTCACTATCATTATTAATCCGCGCCCACTGGAAGGAGCGGATAACCTCAGCAAAGCATAGCACGAAGCCCTTGTCAGTGGCGACCACCTCGGCGAGCTCCAATGCCTCAGGCGTGATGGCAACATCGGAGCGGCTCTTCAGCTCGGCGATCTCTAGGGCCTTGGCGGCGACCTCCTCCCGCAGCCTCTGACACTCTTCTGAATTCCCTCGGCTCTGATCCCGAAGGAGCCCTACCTCAACCCGGGTCAGAGCGAGCTCCTCATCCCGATTGGTAAGTGTTCGGTGAGCTTCTTCGAGCTCTGCCTGTTGTTGGCAGAGGTCGGCTTGAAGTTTCTCTGCTTTCTTAATGGCGAGTCGCTCCGCCTCCAGTGAGGCCTTCGCCTTGGTCTCCGCCCTCGCGAGCTCTTTGAGAGCCTTCTTCCGCTCGTCACCCACCTTGGTGAGCGCCCTCTTCGTATCGTGGCGAGCTCTGTCCGCGGTGGTGATCTCATCGGTGATGAGCTGGGCCGCCGCCATCGCTGCACAGGCGTGCATCTCCAACCTCGCCTTGTCGGTGGGCTTTTGCCTCTCGATCATGCCGAGCTCCGAGGCGGAGAGGTACTTGGGGGCCTCAGTAAATATCCGGTGAGCTGACCCCTCCGGAAGATCCCTTGACGAGCTCAGGACCTTGCTCCGCTCGGCGGTGTGAAGAGATTCAGGTCGTTGCGGGAGCTCGGTGGGAGTATACCTACATATGCTCGAATCAGTTAGCAAAAATCATGAAAATCACAATGGCTTCCAACTTCAAGAGAGGTCGCCCACTTACCCGAACCTATCAGGGTTGAGCCCGAGAAGGGTATCATCCCGAATAGGGACCCCATAGGGGGACGGCGAGGGCGCACTCTGAGGAGTTAGAGGCGCATGAGAAGGTTGAACAGCGAGAGCTCGCCCTGACCCTGCTTGGGTTGATCCGGAGCCGCCCTCAGCCCTAACTCGCTTGGCAGGGCGAGTCTCTTCTTCGCTCACCCGCGAGCCATCCCCTCGGTGGAGAGCTCGCCTCGTCTGGTGGAGTGGAGGGGGTTGGGTGCCCCGTTCAAGGTCCAAACCTTGGCCCGCCCCTTTCTTAGCAACGACGACCTTCTCCTTTGTTTGGGGAGGCACCGAGGTCCTCTGAGAGCCCGAGCCCCCAGCCTTATCAGCGGCTTTGGCGAGCTCGAGTTTCTTCGTAGCATCCAAGACCGCTCCCGAGGGGATGCCTTCCCTCCCCGGACGAGGCTTACCCATCCTCAGCTGCCGAGCTAGGAAGTGGTAGGCTTCGGGAATTTAAACGGGTGGGAGCTCGGCAACGGGACCTACATCTGCACAACAAATGATCAAGTAAATCCGGTGAGCTCGATGTATGAAGCAGCGAGCTGTGGGAACTTCATAATGGAAAAGTTCAAAACCTTGAGCAGCGAGGTGGTGTGGCGAGGTGATGAGATCGGTGAGCCTGTGACAGTGATGTTGGCACAAATGTTCGATCTCACGACCTTTCTTTTCTCGCAAACAACACACTGTCCGCACGAACTCGAAACCAATTGAAGTCTCCAACTTCCCGCAGCTCGACTTGTGGTGCTTCAAATCTGTAAAAAGATAGATTAGATCAGTAATCTAATCCGACGCACACACGCTAAGGAATGCCACCTACAGCTCGCCTCCCCATAAGTCTCGGGGGTAGGGATGCGCCCTCCACGACCATTAGAAGTTCGCCAGTCTCCCCCAATAAAGAAGAACTGCTCCTTCCAGTCCCGGATTTTATTAGGGAGGTCGCCTAAAAATTTGCCCCCCGGGCGAGCTTGGAAAGAGTAATATCCTTTCCCCTCCCTCACTTGGCGAATCACATTAAAGAGCTCGCTGATCTCCGCCGTGCTCAGCCGATTCTCATAACCCTCGAGGCCAAAAATGGTCAGAGCTGCCAACAGGTTACTCCATGCGTTCGGAGTAAGCTGTGTTATGGCGAGGCCCGTGTCCGCCAGGAACTGCCAAATGATGGGGTGGAGGGGCAAGGTGAGACCAGCCTTCAAGGTGTGATAGTTGATAGCCGTGAGCCCGACAGGGGGGAGGTCGGCTCGCTCCTTCTCCTCGGCGGCATACATAAAAATGTCCAGCGGAATACAGAACAGCCTCCGAATATCCGGGAGGGCAAACTAGCTCATGATGCTTTCCACCCCGTTTGCCTTGAGGTCAGATTTGCCTGCGGCCCTTCGGATCGGAGCTCACCGGGGTAAGGGGAAGCTCGCCCCGTGGACTCTCACATACTCGCTCCAGTCGAACTCATTCACGACCTCGGCGGGGACTTGATGTTCCGGGAGCTTGGGAAAGGGAAAGTCAATGAAACGGAGGTATTCATAAGTGACCTCCGTCCCCATATCCTCGCCGACCTCTTCGTCGACCTCGCGGGCCAGCTCACCAGTAATATTGCCGGCCCCAACCTTGGTCTCGGTCTTGGTGACCTCTTCTTCGACCGGGGCCGCGGCTCCCCCGGGAGCTCGCTAGAGTAGTCCCAGAGCTCGCGGAGTGGGGATTGCTCACCAGAACTAGTAGCCCGCTCGCCGGAGTCAGAACGAACTGACCTCAAGAGCTCGCCGCTGTCCGGGAAAGTTTCGGAGCTCGCCCCGGAGCCCGAGGAGATGACCACAGGTGCCGCTTGGGGGTTCGGACAGTCATCAGTCATAAGTTTTTTTCCCAAACCACGATTCGGAGGGGTGCGACTTGAAGAATTCTCAGACATGGTGTAGGCGTCCTGAAAGTTTTGGATTTCAACGAAAAGAATTTGAAACAAGAAAGAAGAGAAATCCGAATTTCTACCTTGGGAGATGTTCGGAGACGCGTCTGAAGTAGAGAAACGATCGCCAGAAATGTGCTCTGAGAAGTGAAGATGCAAAGTGAGGAATTTTCTCGTTTTTACCTATTTATAGACGTTGGGCGCGAGCTCGAAATTCCCGAAAGATCAGGGACCTTTTTGCAAAGAATTTGAAAAGTTATTATTATGGGCGCGGGAAAGGACACTCGTGGGGACGTGTGCGACGTCTCAAATTCCACCCACGTCAGCTCGAGAGATCGCCTTGCAGGAGCTCGCCCGAGAGTTCGCTTACCAGCTCGCCGACACATGTCACGAGTCATGATGAGGGCGAGCTGCGGGGCAATTGTTGATGGGCGAGCTACTTGAGGCAAATCAGAGAATCAAGACCACCTAGGAGGTCGCCAGAGAGCTCGCCAGAGTGCCAAGCGCTCCTCCGGGTACCAGATCGTAGGAGCTCGCCTAGGTATTCACCTCGGAGCTCGCCCAGGAGCTCATTCTGAGCTCGCCCGAGTGCCCATCTCCGAGTCCCCCTATGAGTTCGCTTGATAGTCTATAGGACCCCGATGGTGCGCTCTTTTTCCCTCCGTCCGGTTTATCTACAAGGGTGGTTTACGGCGATGTTTTTAATGAGGCCCATCTAGTCTAAGGCATTATAGTAGGACGAGGCACAACATAGGGAGCAGTGTAAGGGACCAAGACGAGGGTTGAGGACCCTCGTCAACACCAGAAGCCATATAGGCTCATAAGGTGCCGTCTCACACTCGCACACCTATAAATAAGACCTCTCTTGTACTATTCACACAATTCTAATACATTTCCTACATTACACTTTCTCTCTCTGAACACTCTCTCTCTCTCTCTACATTATCTCCCCAAGAACATAAAATCATAAGATTATTGTTTAGTAGAATTAATCCGTTATAAAGCCACATAAACGAACACGATTAACAAATTCTATCAACATAATGTACATCTATTTTATTCCAATTACTATGCAAGTGTCTCAATCATCTTCTCCTATTTTTATGTGTATATCACTGAGATTATGAGTAAGTTTTCGTCTAAATTCAACAATTTATTTTATACTGATTTATTTTGTTATTCTTTAACAATTCACCAGTGTACTGAGATTCTTTGTTCTCTTAATTTCCAAAAATTTATTAATAAAAGAATCATCATAATTTATTGAATTTTTATTATTTACATTATCTCCTTATCAATTTTTTACATAATGTTGTTATATTTTTTAAAAGATGATCAATACAATATAAATGAATGTTTATCCCGTCAAATAATAAAACTAATAAATCTTTGTAAATCTATTACCGTCACACTTTTTATATGAGGCTTTATTATATTTTTCTTTTAATACATTTGTGGTATAATTTTAAATTTCAAAATTTACTTTATTTTTGATGTATTTAATCTCAAATGCATTTAATTATTATAATAAAATATTTCTCAATAAATCATATATTATAATTTCAAATTAATCATGTTTCGTTGTTATAGAGTTGATATTTTAAAAGGTCCAACTACAACTAAGAACACTTTTTGGGCAAAAATTAAACCTAGGACCAAAAAACTTTATGGATTACATGGAAGAGCAAATTAGCCTTTTTTAATTAAAGAAGCTTATTGTGATAAATAGCTGACACCAACAGCATTTTTAATAAAAAGGCTACGAAACCAATGAGAGAAAAGAACTGTGATGGCTGTCATATCAATTTTGAACATTTAAAAAACAATGTGTATCCCTATAATAAGAGGATGGTTCTGAAACTCCATTATTGAGAAAAAATGAGTCTTGGTTGAGAGGAAAAATGAGTCTTGTTAGTGGGCGGCTTTCAAATTCCGGCATGGGCGTGTGATTAGGGTCATAATTGCATCATTTTGCATCCATTTCTCTATGGTTTTGATGTGCTTATGTTCATATTTGATCCTAAATTGCTATACTTTGTGTATTTAACCCTTTTTGGCTATGTTTTGTAGTGAAAACGAGCAAAACCGGCAAAAGACGAGCAAGTTCGTAAAAGTTCAGAAATTTTGAGTTGATCCAATGGAGGCAAATGATATACTATGTCGAAGAGTTCGAAGATAGGGTAGCAATGGAAAAAGAATCGGAGCTCTAAAACAAAATATATGAAGAAAACAAGAAGTCGAGGATCTACCGAACGGGATCATGCAACCACCAGCATGGGATCGTGCGACCAGCAGCACGGGATCGTGCAAAGGCTCCCTGGTTCGTTCACCAAGGACCGAACAAATGCTGTGCACGAATCGATTCGTGCGGCCACCTCCACGGGATTGTGTGGAAGCCCGGTTTTGCACATTTTCGAGTGATGTTTCGTCTTTTCGTGCGTTTAATGAAGGACACTTTGGACTAAACATTGTGGGCACTATAAATACACAAGAATCAGATTCTCAAAGCCATCTTTGATCATTATTCATTAGTTAGATCATTAGGTAGTTTTAGAGAGAGAGATTAGGTAGTTACTTAGTGGTTCTTCATTAGATTTCAATCTTCTTTCTTCCATAACTTTTGATCCGTCCGTCGGATTTTAGATCCGTTTGTTCCTGCATACTCGTAGTGATTAGAGCTTTAATCCTGTTCAATTTTGTATTTTGAGCTTTGGATAAACACTTAGCATTTGGAGGTTTGTTGCTTGTATTTCTATTCATCTACATATGGTAAGTTTTCATTTAATTCTCTTATTTTAGTTAATATTCATGATAGTTAGATTGTTAATAGTTGATTTGCTATTCCAATTAGCCATGGGCTAATTCCTTGTTGCATGGTTGTATGATTACTATGGTGAATTTAATCTCTTGTTAATCCTATGCATGAATTAGTGATCTTGTTGGATTAGTTCTCTTATTAATGACTTGTATGAATGCTTGGGATGTTAAATTGGATTGTATGGCTTATATGTTTTAGCAATGAAATGAGAATTGAACTATAAGAATTTTATGCATACCAAGTGTTTGATATTTGGCTTGTATGACCAATGAGAATTGCATATTAGCCAAGACCTCTTAATTGGAGTGTTGGAAGTTGTAGAGAGATCTAGACATCTAATAGAGCCCTAGCTTGTGTTGTAGAGAGATGTAGACAGTAGTTGGCTTTGCTAAGACACCAAGAGACCTTTTGCATTCTTGGATGGATAGGACACTAGAGGAACCGTAGTTGGATTACTTCCATGCACTCACACCACTTTTGCTCACTTCCTTGAGGTGATAGTTAGATTTACTATTTCTTGTTTGATCTAGTAGATAGAAACCATGATCCTTTCTTGCTTTCACTAGCTATCCACCTTTGTAGATATTGAATACTTGCTTGATATCGCATCGTTTCCCTGTGTTCGATATTTAACTTGGTTAACTTGCCACGACAACAACGACCACATTCACTTGCGTGGAAATCATACACGATTTTCGCAAACAAGTTTTTGGCGCCGTTGTCGGAAATGATTACTTTGTTAGGCGTGTATTGATGTTTACTTTGTTTTCTTTATTTGTTTCTTTATTTTTCTTTGACTATTCTTGGGGCTTGTTGATACTTGCTTGTTTTTGTAGGAGTGAACTTACTTGAAGATGGGCGAATACAACCATTACTTGTATTCTCCACAATACACATACCCTCCTAATTCCTACATGTATCAACCTTACCCATATCAACCACCACCTCAACAATCCTACCACCTCCCATACCATTATCCCTAGCCTTATTCCTCTCCCTATCCATGTCCATATTCATATCCTCCTCATCCCCACATGCCTAAGGAAGAAGAAGTAGAAAAAGAAGAGAAAGAGGAAGATGAACCGAAAGAAGACATATATGATCTAATTGAAAGATTTCTTGAAGAGAATAAAGATTTGAATGAGGAAGATTTCAAGATAATCTTGCATTACAATGAAAAAAGATCTTATACACCTTCTTCTTTCACTATTCATTCTAAATCTCTTAATTTGGACATTTATGATTCTACTTCTTTTGCTAGATTTGATAGGAATCAAGTGAAAGAACAAGAAATTGAGGAGAAGGAAAGAAATGATTCAAGAGGGGAAAAAGAGAATAATCAAGAAGAGGTAGATGAATGTCCACCTGTGGACATGAGCTTCATGGAGGAAGAACAACAAAATGAAGTGGAAGATGAGCTTCAAGGAGAAATTAACATTTCTAAACCCTTAAACTCTTCCACTTATGCTTACATTGATAATGTTGTTCATATTGATTTCGTCTTGCCTCTTGATATATTTGATCATAAGTTAGAATTGCGGATCCTCTTGAAAATCAATGAAAGTAGGAGATGGGGGTGGATTGGTATTTTGAGAAAAAATGAAAAGGAATTTTCTTGTGCTTACAGTTAAAATGAAAAGGAAAGTAGGTGTGTGGGGATAGAAATCCTACTTGTTTCCTTGATTTTGAAGCTATGAGATAGATATATGATGGCAAGAATGACATATATCCTTGGCCATTTAGCTAACATTGGTGTCGTCCGGCTAGTGAACGTTAAATCTAAGCGCTAGATGGGAGGCAACTCATCCTAAAAAGTTTTCTTGCTTATTAGGTTTGCTTTGTAGTTTAGATAGTGTTATTTGTTTTGATTTGCTTCATATGAGGTAGTGTGTTCTCTTACCTTGGTTGGTGCATGTGATTTATCCTAGTTTAGGGGTGTTGCCACTTGTTATATATGGTGATTTCTTGGCTTAGTTGAGCTTGTATATGCTTTTATTAATTCATTGATTCATGGAAAATCCTATTTTCATCACTCTTTTCCAAACTTTTAGGATCCTTGATCCGAAAAAATTTGGGGGGTGTGTTCGTTCTTCAAATTGTAGATTTGCAACGACATTTGTGAGCTTGAGAAGGATGTGTTGAGGAGAATTTTCTCTCACACTTGGCCAAGAAGAAAGATTTTAGTGTAAGTGGCAAGTCACTCTCTTATTCTTAATCCCAATTCACACTTATCTCTATATGTGCTTTCATTTCTTAGGTTTCGTTTGCTTGATTGTAGATTGTTATTTTGAGCTTAATTGTTGATTCTTGTGGTATATTGTGCTTTGATTGAGTGCATTGCATGATCTTTTCTTCACTCTTTGCCAAACTTTTTAGACCCTTGGTCCAAAAAAGTTTGGGGGGGTGTGTTCGTTTCGTAAATCTCATTGCAATGCTATGCTTTTGGTGATTTCTAGTGCTTCCTTGATGTTTTAGACCATATGCTTATGTGATGCCTCGTTTTTGCTTGTTGATTTTTGCCATTATGTTGCTAGTTGAGAGTAGTGTGGCATGATATATGCTTATGATTGTGTGGATGATGTAGATAGTGCATAGTTAAGTGTAGTGAGTATATTGCTTAATTCATTTTTGTCTATAAGGTAGTTGATTCTTTGATGCTTGATACATGAATGATGTGTACATGTTTGATATAATATGAGTCAGGATCACCTTAACTCGTGAGATTTGAGCCTATTTTGCCCGTTTCAATCTTAAACGGATGACATTTCTTTGACGTGAGATCCACATGGTGCATTTCCACTCTAGAACTTGATTTGAGTCTTGTTTGAGATCACATTTTGTAATGAGTTGTCAAAAATGATTTGAGGCCATCTTTGATTTTATATGAGTCACTTAGCCAAATTATCCATGCCATGACATTGATTCCATAGTTAGCCATTTTGTGTCTTTGGCCTTTCCTTTGGCAACCTATGATTGTAGCTTGATTATCCTTCATTTTGAGCCTTAATTTCCCTATTACTAGTGGAGCTTATATGAGGATATGAGGGTTACATGTGCTTTGAAAGCAAGCTTGGTAGATGAGATGGTGAAGAAAAGTAAAAAAAAATAAGAGTTGAAGATGTGAAAAAAAAAGTGGAAGTTGTGTTGAATGAAAAGATGTGAAGAAGAGCTTATGTTCCTAATGTGTTGGTAATGTGATGCAAAAATTGCAAAAGAAAGTAAGTGGAAAAAAGCTTGAAAGGAAGAAGTGTGAAAAGAAGTGATATGTGGTTGAAATGGTGTTGCAACTTGATAACTTGCAACCTATCATTGGAAGAGAATAGATATTCTAGCTAGGAATCTTGACCTCTTGCTCCACTAGTATGATAGTCACTTCTATCCAAAAATATCCCACCCTTACCAAAGAGCCAACACTACAACCAAATAAAAAGTCCTCTTTGATTTGATGATGAGTTACTTGTGAGTGGTGGAGAATTTGAGACTTTTATCAAGCCTATGGTAGTGGATGTACTATGTGTGATTTTTAGTGAACCTCATACACTTGAGAGCTTGAGTGATACACTATCTAGTGAGGATTTTGACTCATTGATTTGATCTTTTGTGCATTGATGTTATGTAAATGGTTGATGAGATGATACTACATTGATAGATTGCATGATATTAGGTGATGTATATATGGCATTTCATTGTGTGATTGATTCCTCATCGATACAATTATTCCCCTATCTTATCGCTTCGTTGCTCGAGGCCGAGCAACAATCTAGTTTGGGGGTGTGATTAGGGTCATAATTTCATCTTTTTACATCCATTTCTCTATGGTTTTGATGTGCTTATGTTCCTATTTGACCCTAAATTGCTATACTTTGTGTATTTAACCCTTTTTTGCTAGAAAGTTTTGTTTTGTAGTGAAAACGAGCAAAATAAGCATTATGTCCTCCCAAGTTCGTAAAAGTTCAGAAATTTTGAGTTGATCAATGGAGGCAAATGATATACCATGTCGAAGAGTTCGAAGAGAGGGTAGCAATGGAAAAAGAATCTAGTCAATCGGAGCTCTAGAACTCAATATATGAAGAAAACAAGACACTAGAGGAACCATAGTTGGATTACTTCCATGCACACACACTACTTTTGCTCACTTCCTTGAGGTGATAGTTAGATTTACTATTTCTTGTTTGATCTAGTAGATAGAAACCATGATCCTTTCTTGCTTTCACTAGCTATCCACCTTTGTAGACATTCAATACTTGCTTGATATCGCATCGTTTCCCTGTGTTCGATATTTAACTTGGTTAACTTGCCAAGACAACAACGACCACGTTCACTTGCGTGGAAATCATACACGATTTTGGCAAACAGAGTGGCTCTTCATATTTTCGGCTTTTCGACTTCTAACAGAGGAGTGAGAAATTCCAGCAACAGGCTTCTTTTCCGTCTTGCAGCATCAAGCTTTAATTGCGACGGTTTTGCTTCAAGGTGAGATGGAGGTAGGCAATGAATCAGGCGTGTGGTGATGGTAGCAGAGCGGTGGAGTTCATTTTGGCTGTGAATTCAGAAATTGGCGGTTGGGGCGACGGTTGCAGTGCGTGCGGCGGAGAAGAGGATTGAGGTGGCTTGGAATGACGTCTTATCCGACGAGGCTTGAGATGTGTTGTTGCTCTAGTTTCTTTCTTCGATTCACAGTGGTTAAAGAGTTATGAAGGTACCTTCCCTCTTTCTCCTCTTTGATACTCAAATTGACAACACATAGCGTAAATTATGAAAACAATATGACCACATATTCTCTGCCTTTTCTTCGGTCAAAAGCATTGTATTAAACATGCAATAAGAGAAAAAATGAACAATTTCATTTAGACGATAGATGATTACTAACATCCAGGAATTATATCTATTTATTTTTTTATATAAATAGTAGGATGACAAAGTATATATTAGCTACCAGATGAATCAAAACTACATCATTTTTGTTAGGAACAATATGATAATAACTAATGAAATGAAATAGATTTTTATGTGTAGATATTTATATTAATTTATGTAGTTCCAGTAGTTGTAGCAAGTTTTTTTTTATTTAGTGTGATTTGGATTGCAGGTATGGGCAAGGGGAAGAGGCAAGCATCAGATATAGAGGAAACAGACAGCGAGGACCAAGAACATGTTGATTCGAGGATGAGTAGGAGACCTCATCGCCTCGTGAAGAAATTTGGTAAGAATCTACTGTGTGTTACTGACTTTGGTGATGAGGGGTTTCTTATTAATGTATGAGAGAAATGATGTGTTTGTGATGATTAAAATAAAATATTTTTTGATCAGGTGAGTAATATATGCATATATTTTTAAGGGACAAATATGAGATTCAGTTCCTCAGTTATAGTGCTCAATCAGTGCTCATATTCATGTCTCGTAGTTATATTGTACAATATATGTCACATAGTAAGACTAAGACCTGAATAAAGTAATCAAACAAGCACATGGAGCAGAGTTTCTGCAGTTGTGTGTGTCTATGCATACTAGCATTTCATTATTTATTTATTTTTGAAACAACGCTTGATAGATAGGATAATATCTATAGATATTTGATGAATGAAACCAGAATACCTGTATGGAAACGAATTTATTCAAACAAGAAAAAACTAGCATTTGTGTCCTAAGTATATCACATGATGACATGCATTTAAAGCATATGGTTGTACAACAATAATAGAGATTAAGTGAATGAAAATGACATATTATGCGTAGAATTAACGAAATTATTTGACATGTGGTGTAGTGAAACATGTGTATGTAACACAACATACGTAAAAGCAGAATGGTAATATGTCATATATTCCATAGTGGTGACACATAGGTAGTTTGCAGAGAGATCCATGTTTTTAATTGTCAGTGTGTAGCCAAACTCATGCATGAAACTTGTTTCATGGATGACTGATCTTACTTGTTTAAGTTTACTATTTGAGTTTTATAATTAGGTAAGTTTAGTAGTCGAAAGTTTGATATTGTTATAATATTTGATATGTACGACACGATACTAAACATATTTATAAGTGTATACCATATTGTAGACAAATAATTTCAACACCTATAAATAAATACATAAAAGGCGAGAAAAAATATGGTAAACATATTTTTACTATGAATTTTTGGATTACAATTATCGTGAATCTCTTGGTTCCTATCTCCAAGGATTTGTGGTACCAGGGTCTCAATGACTTATTCCGGATTTGACCTGCAATTTGATAGTAGGGGAGAGATTTGACCTACAATTTGGTAGTAGGGAGTAGATGGGGTCGTTGGTGACTTATTCCATCTAACCTCTTAAATCTCTATTCTGAGTCTCTTATTTATAAGAGATCAGTGACTTGAAGAGCACGAAAATAATATTCTCAAATCTAGGAATAATACAAATATATTCATAAATCTTGGAGATATTATTGTATATTTTATCTCCAAAATTATGATTTACATAATATATGACACCGTTAAATTTAATAAATTTTCGGTGCTTACAAATGCCCCCTCAAGACCTGTTGTAGAGACATATGATGGCTGCAACTTGGTCTCGAAATCTTGATGTAAATTCAAATAGGTGATTTGACATGCCCCCGAAGGTGATTTGACATGCCCCCATTGAATTCTTCGATCAAAATCCTTGAGGAGCGGAGATGAAGAGCGAAAATTATCCCACTGGGCGTGCCAATTTGTAAACCAATAATTTCAACACCTAAAAATAAATAATAAAAGGCGAGAAAAAAATGGTAAATGTAGTTTTCATTAAAAAGATGCGGGTTACAACTCTCGTAAATCTCTTGATTCCTATCTCCAAGGATTTGTGCTACCTATCGGGGTCTTGACGACTTATTCCGGATTTGACCTACAATTTGATAGTATGGGAGATATTTGACCTACAATTTGGTAGTAGGGAGCAGATGGGGTCGTTGGTGACTTATTCCATCTGACCTCATAAATCTCTATTCCGAGTCTCTTATTTATAAGAGATCAGTGATTTGAAGAGCAAGAAAATAATATTCTCAAATCTAGGAATAATAAAAATATATTCATAATCTTGGAGATATTATTGCATATTTTATCTCCAAATTATGATTTACATAATATATGATAGCGTTAAATTTAATAAATTTTCGGTGCTTACAAATATAATAACTGATTTTTTGGTTGTGTCACACCATATTATAGGTTTTGAGTATTTAGACCTGAATGACATATTTTTTTACAGTTTTAGTTAGTAGACGCGGGCATGGCAGACCAAATAGCATACGCATAGAGGTACGATGCTACATGATTAAACACTTATATGATGTTCAATCTTTGATATTTCGTTCATTGGCTTATGTATATACAATATAAGAACTCATGGTAACTTATTGTGTATTCTAATATTTATTATATCAGGAAAAAAAGTCATGATGCCAACAAGTGAATCATCCAAAGGAAGTTAGTGATTGAGATTTATCAATATTTCTAAACATGTAGTACTATTGATACCCGACAACTACTATTTTTTAGTAATACTACTTATGAACCCACTGCTCCACAATAGACTATAAAATGTGCTAGAGTAGAAAAATATGAGCACTTATCTGGATGTGACAAGCCTGATTAGGGAAAAGGTATAGTGGTTTGACACAAAGGTACATGTTTTGACAAAGATGATCAGTTGGCTATAGAATTTGTTACTGCAGCGGCATATATCAGAGCTTCTTCATTTGGTATCCCCTTGCATAGCCTTTTTGAGACCAAAGGTATTGCTTGCAATATTGTACACGTTGTTGGCACAACGAATGCCATCATAGTAGGGTTGATTGTCATTGAGGCTATTAAAGTGCTGCAGAATGACATTGAAAACTATAGGTTAGTCATATTATCAAGTACCATACATGCTCCCATGCATTGCTGCTCATTTGATTAACTTTTTTATTTTAAAAACCCCTAAGATACCCATTAGTTTCTCTAATATATATGTTATTATAACTGAAGGCCAGCATTATATGTTCCTCTGCGAGAATTATGATTATAGGAATTAGAAAGAACTAAGAAGGATAAGTAAGACAACTTAGAATCAGTTGAGGAGAAGAAAAGGGACATCAAGGTTACAATTTATTAGAAATTTAGAAATTTCAATTTAATGATGTCACATAAATACTATATCTCAGTTTTCCACATGGACAATGTTCGCACTACATAGTTCTGCTATTAGTTCCCTATCCCCTCCTCTCGTTAATTATTTATTGAACATTTTGGCAAAAATGCAATTTCATTTTTTATACTATCTTGGAAAATATTTGTTGAACACTAGAATGTTTCATGAAATTTCATAATCTTATTTTCAATTAATGACTTCCAATTTACTTTCTAATAAGTTGTTTCTGTGTAGGATGACTTATTATCTTCAGCATCCTTCAAGACATATACAAAAAAAAAAATTACATAGAGCATGTCAGTTTTAATTTTGTAACACAAAATGACTAATGTGATATAACATTTTGTAACGTCTGAGTTGTGAACACATGGTTGTGTTTTGTGCAAGTACCAACCATTGTGTGATATGGAGCTCGGGGGATGCATTGTACATCTAGTCATTTTACATCATGAATGCATATCCACTGGTGATACTCTATTCTGATGTTCACAGCAACACATGACATTATAATGACAGCTTAAAATATGTGTTTCTTGCATTATATTACTTAGCATGTGACATGTATTTTGTTGTATGGCGTGAAAGTTATTGATGCTTGGGGTGTGAGGCTGCATCAAGTCTACA
>JAPKLY010002255.1:0-27272 GCA_026898435.1 Prunella vulgaris | reverse complement strand
CCTCTTTATAAAATTATTACCTATTTACTAACACTGAAAAAATTTTACAGATTAAAAAATTCGGATTTTAATATTAGGATAAATTATTTCACTAAAGTTCAAATCTTATTTTTCAGAGTTTCAAAATTCATGAAATTTTTATTTTCTTTTTACTACAACTGCACAAATTTTACATATTCAAAAGTTTCAATTTAAAAAATTAGAATAAATTATTTTTCTAAAATTTTGAATTCTATTTTTCACATCTTCAAATTCTTAAAAGTTTTATATGTTCCTCCTTATCATTTTTTTTAATTTCAATAAAAATTCAAAGGTATCAATCTTTTTTTCTAATTTATACAATTTTATACTCCTGTATAAAAGAATTAAGAGGCCTATTCTATTTGAATATTCAAAATCTTTTAATGTCCAAACCAAGTGAATTTAAAAAATTATATGTATTATAGTGTTTTAAATATACACTAAAAATTTTAAATTCACCGAAGTCGATTTTATATTTATTTTCAAAATATTTTTACTATCAACTCTCTTTTGAAAAATATTTTCTTTCAGTTCTAAAAATTCAAAAATCCTACTTATGAAACTCCAAAAAAATATTAATTTTTTATATGTCATAAATTAGTAAATTATTTACTTTGTGTAAAGTTTTCAAAGAATTTCAAATCGTCTTTTTAAATTATTCCATTTTTACAATATTTTTACAAATTTAAGAATATTAGACTTTAAAAATTAGAGAAAAATATTTTTCTTAAATTTTGAAATCTATTTTTCACTTCAAAATTTACAATATTTTTATGCGTTCTTCCTTTTCGTGTTATTTAATTACATAAATATTTCAAAGCAATCGAAGTTATTTTCTACTTTATACGATTTTTTTTCTCCTACGTAAAACTTTTTTACCTCTACCTATTCAATGTGAAAATTGAAAATCCATACTTATAAGTCTTCAAATCAAGTTATTTTAAAATTTTATATTTATTATAGTGCTTTAAAATCACAGTAAATATTTCAAGTTAATCGGAGACGTTTTTATATTTATGGTCAAATTATTCTCAATATCAACTTTTTTTAAAATATACCTTCTTAATTTATCTTATGTAGATTTTTTTAAAGTATTTCGGGTCCTCTATATAAAGATTTTCCCTTTCTACTAAAACTGTATAATTTCGAGTCCCTTAGAAAAAATATTTTTCTAAATTTTTAAAATCTCTTTTTCACTTCGAAATTTACGATATTTTTACGCGTTCTTACTAATCGTGTTATTTTTACATAAATTTTTCAAAGAACTCGAAGTTATTTTCTACTTTATACGATTTTTACCTCCTACGTAAAACTTTTTTACCTTCACCTGTTCTATATTTCTAAGTCTTTAAACCAAGTTATTTTAAAATTTATATTTATAATCAAATTATTCTCAATATCAACTTTGTTTTAAAAATACGTTCTTAATTATCATGTGTAGATTTTTTAAAAGTATTTCGTGTCCTCTATGTAAATTTTTTTCTTTTTTACTAGAACTGTATAATTTTACAGATTTAAAAGATTTTATTTTAAAATTAGAGTAAATTACTTTTCTAAAATTTTGAATCCTATATTTCACATACTCAAAATTTAATAAATTTTTATATGTTTTTCCTTATCTTGTTTTTTAATTACATTAAAAATTTCAAAGTGATCAAAGTTACTTTCTAGTTTATACCATTTTTTTACTCCTACGAAAATAAAGTCAGCTTTGCCTATTCAATTTGAAAATTAAGGATCTATATTTCTAAATATTCAAACCAAGTAATTTTCAAAAATTATATGCATTACAATATTTTAAACATATAATGAAATTTTAAAGTCCACCGAAGTTATTTCTATATTTATTATCAAATTATTCTTGTGTAAATATTTTTAAAGTATTCAGAGTTCTCTTTGTAAAATTATCCCATTTTTACTAACAATATTCAAATTTTACAAATTTTCTGAGGGTAGAATATTTTTCTAAAGTTTGAATCCAATTTTTCACATCTTCAAAATTCATAAAATTTTTGTATGTTCCTCATCATGTTTTTTAATTACAACACAAATTTCAAAGTGATTGGAGCTATTTTCTAATTTATCCAATTTTTATACTCTTATGTAAAAGTTCAGCTCTATGTATTCAATTTGAAAATTCAAAATTTATATTTTTAAATATTTATACCAAGTGATTTCAAAAAGTAAATATTTATACCAAGTGTTCTAAATCTACAAAAAAAAAATTAAGTTCATCAGAGCCATTTTTATATTTGTTATCAAAGTATTTTTATTATTAACTCTATTTTGACATAAATTAGCAATTTATTTATTTTGTGTAACATTTTCAAAATATGTTGGGCTCTGTTTATAAAATTATTTCCTTTTTACTACAATTGAACAAATTTTAATAGTAAATTAGATTAAATTATTTTTAAAAAATTTTGAATTCTCTTTCACGCATCTTCTAAATTCTCATGTTTTTTAATTAAAACAATTGAAGTTATTTTTTAATTTATACAATTTTTAAACTCTTTCTATGTAAACTTTTTTTTAGCTCTACCCATTGGATTTAAAAATTCAAAATATTTATTCAAATCAAGTGACATTAATTATATGTACTATCAGTAAAGCGTTCATGATCATTGGAGTCATTTTTATAATTATTATTAAATTGTTCTTACTATCAATTATGTTTCGATAATTCCATTCTTTCAATTTTAGAAACTAAAAAATCCTATTTATAAAGCTCCAATAAACTATATTTTTGGATATATCATAAATTATCAAGTTATTTACCTTGTATAAATTTTTTAAAGTATTATGAGTTCTCTTTATTATTTTTTTCTACTAGTACTCTACAAACTTTACAGATTCAAAAGTTCTGAACTTAAAAATTAGGGTAATATTTTCCTTAAGTTTAAAATTCTATTTTTTACATCTTCAAAATTCACGAAATTTTTTTACATCTTGTGTAGATTTTTTAAAAGTATTTTGTGTCCTCTATGTAAAAATTTTCCTTTTTTACCAGAATTGTATAATTTTACAGATTTAAAAGATTTTATTTTAAAAGTAGAGTAAATTACTTTTCTAAAATTTTGAATCCTATATTTCACATACTCAAAATTTAATAAATTTTTATATGTTTTTCCTTATCTTATTTTTTAATTACATTAAAAATTTCAAAGTGATCAAAGTTACTTTCTAGTTTATACGATTTTTTTACTCTTACGAAAATAAAGTCAGCTTTGTCTATTCGATTTGAAAATTAAGGATATATATTTCTAAATATTCAAACCAAGTAAATTTTAAAAATTATATGCATTACAATATTTTAAACATATAATGAAATTTTAAAGTCCATCTATTTTTATATTTATTATTAAATTATTCTTGTGTAAATATTTTTAAAGTATTCAGAGTTCTCTTTGTAAAATTATCCCATTTTTACTAACAATATTCAAATTTTACAAATTTTCAAGGGTAGAATATTTTTCTAAAGTTCGAATCCAATTTTTCACATCTTCAAAATTCATAAAATTTTTGTATGTTCCTCATCATATTTTTTAATTACAATACATATTTCAAAGTGATTGGAGCTATTTTCTAATTTATACGATTTTTATACTCTTATGTAAAAAAGTTCAGCTCTATATATTCAATTTGAAAATTCAAAATCTATATTTTTAAATATTTATACCAAGTGATTTCATAAAGTAAATATTTATACCAAGTGTTCTAAATCTACAAAAAAAATTTAAGTTCATCAGAGCCATTTTTATATTTGTTATCAAAGTATTTTTATTATTAACTCTATTTTGTCATAAATTAGCAATTTATTTATTTTGTGTAACATTTTCAAAATATGTTGGGCTCTCTTTATAAAATTATTTCCTTTTTACTACAACTAAACAAATTTTAACATTAAATTAGATTAAATTATTTTTTAAAAATTTTGAATTCTATTTTACGCATCTTCTAAATTCTCATGTTTTTTAATTAAAACAATTGAAGTTATTTTTTTATTTATACAATTTTTAAACTCTTTCTATGTAAACTTTTTTTTTTTTTTTAGCTCTACCCATTGGATTAAAAATTCAAAATATTTATTTTCAAATTTTCAAATTAAGTGATATTAAAAATTATATGTACTATCATATCAGTAAAGCGTTCATGTTCATTGGAGTCATTTTTATAATTATTATCAAATTGTTCTTACTATCAATTATGTTTCGATAATTTCATTCTTTCAATTTTAGAAACTAAAAAATCCTATTTATAAAGCTCCAATAAACCATATTTTTGGATATATCATATATTATCAAGTTATTTACCTTGTGTAAAATTTTTAAAGTATTTTGAGTTCTCTTTATTATTTTCTTCTACTAGTACTCTACAAACTTTACAGATTCAAAAGGTTTGAATTTAAAAATTAGGGTAATATTTTCCTTAAGTTTAAAATTCTATTTTTTACATCTTCAAAATTCAAGAAATTTTTTATATGTTTAGCTCTTCCATGCAAAAATTTTGGTGATGCTTGTGTATTGTGTTAAAAGTAATTTACTGGTTTTTGATACTTCTCTGGTGTTATGTTCTTGCTTGAGATATCTTGGTGAAGTTTGAATATTCTGATGATGACTAGTATTGGCTGATTATTTGGATAGTTCGTTTGTGTTATTTTCTTGCTTGAAAAATATATAAGAGATAATTGAATACTCTATATATGATCAATAAAACTAATACTCCTTCTGTCCCACAGGAATTTGCAAACTTTTCTTATTCGGACGTCCCACACAAATTTGCACACTACTAAAAAAGGAAATATTGATTTACGTGCACACTCACAAATCTATACACATATTTACCCATATGCCACTAATTTATATATAAAACACATTTTTCTTAAAAAATGTGTCGTCCCGTAGGGTGCAAATTCCTACGGGACGGAGGGAGTATTAAAATTTTCTCTGAATACTTTGTCAACCACCCGTGCAACTGATTTTTGGACTTCTATTTGATGTTTGTACTCATACTTGTAATTTTTTTTACTTATGATTGGATTCTCTATTAATGGATAATGTGGCTCAGTTTGGATATTTTTGTGGTGTTTTGAGCAAAAATACGTTGTTTAGTTCTTTGTTGCTTTTAGATAATGTTGGCTATCATTGAGACATAATTTTTTTGGGATCATGACATGTATAATTATATATTTGTAGTTTTAGAAAAGTATTGTTGATGAATTGATGACAGTTTTATTGGTCAACAAACTAGGGTCAAGTTGTTATTCTAGTGGAACACATGTTTATAACTTTGGTTTTATACGTGTTCATCATGTGTGCGTGAAAATTTGAGATAATTTATGTGTTAGTTTTATGTGCATGACATGACAATGTTAAAAAAGGTAACAAATTTTTTTTATGTGTGAAAGTTGTTAGTCTAATTTATCAATAAACCTAGATCATGTTAGTTTGTCGTTTAAAATTACTTTTATATGCAAATATTGTTGTTATGCTTGAATTATTTCAGTTAATGACCGGTAAGGCTAGTTTCTATAATATCTTTGGTATTGGTAAATATTTTGGTGATTGTCAGTGGTTAGATTTGGATATTTCTCCGGTGTTATGTTTTTGTTTGAAATATCATAGTGATGCTAAAATACTAATTGATGGTTAATTTAGGTTAATTTTGTAAATTTCTTAATCATTCACAAAATTTTGATTTGTTCAGTTCTTCGTTGCAAGTATTTTGGTGATGCTAGTGTATTGTGTTGAAAGTAAGTGGATGGTTTTTGAAACTTCTTTGGTGTTATATTCTTACTTAAGGTATTGTGTTAATTTTAGATAGTTCTCTAGTGTTGTACTCTTGCTTGAAAAATAGCTTACCGATGCTTGAGTACTCTATAGATGAGCAATGAGGCTAGTTTTAAATTTTTCTCTGAATAATTTTTTGACGGCCAAAATAATTTTTCTCTGAATAATTTTTTGACGGCCAAAATAGAAAATGTGGAAAAAAGAGTTGGGACGAGGGAGTACTTAGTTTTTTGTTGCTTTTAGATAATGTTGGCTATTGTTTAAATGCAATCTCTTGGGAATCATGACATGTATATCATTTTATATTTGCAATTTTAGGAAATTATTATTGATTAATTGATGACATTTCTAGTGATCTACAAACTAGGATTAGGTCATTGTTATCGTGGAACACATGCATATGTTTGTGATTTTCTCTACGTGTTCAATTTTTGTGAATGAGAATTTGAGAAATTTTTTTGTTAGTTTTGTGTGCATAACATGAGAATGTTAAAATTCGGGTTTATAGTTTTATAAGCCCAATAAGTTGACACTAATTTAATTTTGGTCCTATAAATTTAAAAATACTTTGAAATTGGTCCTATTATCTGTCATAGCATGTTGCACAACTGGTCAGTGATATATAGTTCTTTGTTTGACTTTTTATTACAAGTTGCACTGATAATTGAATCTTAATGTCTGAGGGGCAATATTTATTTAAATAATTCTTATAATTATTTTTTAAAAATTCAAATTATCAAAAATTGTTAAAAAAATTCATAATATTTTCAAATTAGATCAGGTTCTAAAAGTTAAACCGTCAACATGTGCTTTCTTAATAATAATAATATATAAATAAAATAATCTCAATATTAATTAAGAACTATATTTAGAAATTTACTATTTATAGTTAAAATTTTGAAATTGATAAAAAAATACTATACAAAGAGAATATATTACTCCTTCCAGCAGGGCAATAATTTTATTCTTAACGAAATGGACGTGACTTTAAAAAAATATATATAATAAAAAATGTAAAATTTGTTTATAAATAAAATAATTATTTTTGGAGATAATAATAAAATAATATTTTTATTATAAAGTAAATGAGAATAGATTTTTAAAAAAATATAAATACGGATTGGGTATAATTATAAAAATCAGATTTGTTTACATTTGAAAAGTTATGATTTAATTCATAAATAGCTAAAAACTCATGTGGGTACGTCTGTCTTTGATGACACATTAGTTAGTGCTTGGTTTAGAATTTTTTTAATCGGAAGAAGAATTTTTTTAAATGGAAATATATAGTAATTATAATATAGTTAAAGAGATGTTTAAAAAATAATATTATTTTTCTAAATAAGATAATATATAATTATCATATTTTATTACTCTCTTTTCATCTTATAATCCTCCTCCTCAACTAAATAAATAATAAAATATATTAAGTTAATTCTTTGCTTATTTATTTACTTATTTATTTACTTTTAGTATTATTTATTAATCAAGAATTATTTCTAAAAATTTATTTATTTTTAGTATTATTTATTAAGTTAATTATTTTATTATTTATTTGTTAACTTAATTTATATTATTTAATATATAAATTCTTTTATTATTTATTAAGTTAATTAATAAACAATACTAAATAAATAAATTTAATAACTTAATTAAAAAATGTTAAACAAATAAATAATAAAAGAATTAACTTAAATAAATATTGCCCCTCATATATTAAGACTCAATCATCAATGCCACTTGTAATAAAAAGTCAAACAAATAACTATATAATCATTGACCGGTTGTGCAACCTGCTATCACATGTAATAGGACCAATTTCAAAATATGTTTAAATTATAGGACCAAAATCAAAATGAGCAATTGATTGGGACCAAAATCAAATTGGTGTCAACTTATTGGGCTTATAAAACTATAATCCCTTAAAATTATAACAAATTATTTTTATGCCTGGAAATTGTTAGTCTAATTTATAAATAGACCTAGACTTTGTTAGTTTGTCATTTAATGTTACTTTTGTATGTAATAATGTATATATCGTGGTTATATTTGAAATATTTCAGTTAATGGCCGGTGGGCTGATTTCAAAATATCTTTGATGTTGGAAAATATCTTAGTTATCTCTAGTGGTTGGTATTGGATATTTCTCTAGTGTTATGTTTTTGTTTGAAATATCATAGTGATGCTTAAATACTTACATTGTTGGCCAATTTAGGCTGATTATGTATACTTCTTTTTTGTTGCAATTGTATTTAAAAATATCTTAGTGATGGCTGAATATTCTAGAGATGACCATTAAGAGTGGTTTTAAACTTTTCTCTGAATACTCTGTGATGGCCAATGAGACTTATTTTGTATACTTTATGGTGTTTTGAGCATAAATAGATTATTTAGTTTTTCTTTTGTGTTTTGATGACTTTCATTGCTTAGTCGCAATTCTTTTAGGATCATGACATGCATATCATTATATGTTTGCAATTCTTTTACTGAAAATTTTTGTTGCAGAATAAATGACATTTATGGAACATGTATTTGTTTATATTTTTCCATGCCAGAACATGGTCTTATGGACGATGTGTTTATTCTGTGTGCATGAGAATGTGAGAATTTATGTTCTCTTTGTGTGCAGGAGAATGTAAAAAACTTAATTTATTTTTATGTCTTGATGTTGTTGGTCTAGTTTAACAATATGGCTTGTTTGTAGAAGGATTTATGTGTTCTCTCTGTGTGCAGGAGAATTTATGTCTTGTTTGTAAATATTTTGGTTATGTTTGGATACTCCATATGAGTGGCAGTGAAATTGGTTTTTTAAATTATTATTTTTTTGTGGTGTTTGATATTACTTGTCTAAATATTAGTGATTTTAAATACCCTGTTGATGGCTACGGTGGCTGATATTGAAGATATCTATGGTGTTTTATTCTTGTTTGAAAATATCTTTATATATGTTGTGCTTTTTGATTATGTTGTCTATATAGATAGAATGTTGCTTAGTTTATATTTTTAGATTCTATGTTAATGCCCAATGAGAATGTACTGAATATTTATGCGGTGTTTTGAGCATAATTAGATTATATGTTGTGCCTTTTGATTATGTTGTCTATATAGATAGGGTGTTGCTTAGTTGATGAAACTATTTTGGTATCGTTGCAATTAAGATATTTTATTTTGAAATTTGAAAAAATTATTGTTTTCAATGGTTGACGTTTCTCTTGGTCAACAAATTAAAATTAGGACATGATTGTGGTGTAATTTATCATTGGATAGAACTCTTGTATGTGTGCATGTGTGTTTTGAATTAGAGGATGAGTATGCAGAGAGTTTATGAATTCATTCTGCACATAAGAATGTGAATGTGTTTTAGTTGTGGAATGCACGTAGCTTGCTAATGCTGCCTTAACGATGTGGTTCATGTGTATTGTCTTCTAAAAATTCTGCATTGAATTTTTGTTGTGTATCTTGTGTTCGACTCACTTATGGTGGTGTTAATAATAACATTTTATCTTGCATAAACTAGATATATTATGCAATTCAAATGTTCTTTTTAAAAGATACTCTCATTATTGTTGAAAAGTTATCATTGTTTTTATTGAAAAGTCATCCGCATTAAATTGACTTGTCAATATAATAAATATAACTTTTTCAATAATTATAAATAATATTTTAAAAAATTATACTCGAGTTGCACAATCCATCTGACACAATCTATGTTGCACGGATTCTTCAAATTTTGCAGGTATGCAATATCGGATACGCGAGTGATACGGATGCGGGTGCAATTCGCGTCGGATTTTCGTATCCGAAATTTTTTTTAATTTTTTTTTTGGGCGGATACGCGTACTGGGCTTTATTGTAATTTTTTTTAAATTAGGGTTTTTTTGTAAGATTTTAAAATTTATTATTAAAATATAAGTATATAATATAATATATAAAATATAATATAATTATATAAGTATATAATATAATATATAAGTATTCCTTCAAAAAATATATAATATATAAGTATAACTTAATATTTAATTTATAAGTAATAACTAAAGTCAAAATGTCAAACTAAACTAAAGAATACAAATTGTTTAAATTAAATTTTTTTTTTTATTATCATTTATGCAAATTGATAGTATTTAATTTTAATTGTTGTTTTGTGATATGTTTTATGAATTTTCTTTATATTTTTAATTAATTACAAGTTATTCTATATATTAAAATTTAATATAAAATAGACGTATTCTTGACTAATCGTATCCTATAATTTTAAAAAACAACGTATCCCCGTACCGTATTGTGTTGCACCCGCACCCGCAGCCGCACTCGTGCAACATAGGACACAATCCATCTTGACACACAACGAATTCACTCTTATTTTAATATGGAACTTGGCCCTATCAATATTAATAAAATTCATTTATTATAAATTAATATGATGATATTCAACATGGATGGAAACTTGAAATTTTAGTCGACGGGAAATGTTAACAACTTTTCTCTATTTTCTCATAATTTACTTCTTCATCTCACAATTGTTTCATATTTTATTTTTATAATTTTAAAAAACACATACTCCCAAATTCAACAAAATACATTTATTTGTTTTTAATTTAAGCTTTACTTGAGATATTGCTTTATTTGGATGTAGGCGGGGAATAGGTTAAGCCAAACCATACTTCTCAAAAAAAAAAACTTGAGCCTGATTTATAATTTATAGTTCAAATCTGACCTATGATTTTTTTAGTAGGCCAGTATGAGCCGTTTTAATAACACAGGCTAGTCCGAGAGCCTTTTAGAGACTTATATAATTACTTTTATTTAATTTTTTTAAAATTACACATATAAAATTATCAAATGTCTTAATAACACCAATAATAATGCTAAATATTTTACCAAATTACAAATATTATCAACTCAAAAAAATTACATATATTTATTTCTTTTTAAAAAATTAAATATATTATTGATCTTATAATTGAATATATTATTATTTAATTAATTAAAATAATAAGTTAATTTTTGTTAAAAACACATATATATATATTATATACATGTATATATAAAATTAAAATTGATTGATTTATTGAAAATAATTTTTTTTTTTAAATAGCTCAAATCTTTTTAGCAGATCAGACTACATGCCATGTGGAGTAGATTGACCTGTTCTCACATCTATTTGAATGTAAAGTAACGATCCTCACCCTAAAAAAAGGTTCAAATAAATTGAGGAATTAATCAAATTTACGGTCGAGGGAAGGGGGCAAATGTGTGAATAACAATTTGTTAGAGATTGGCATTAGAAGCATCACTCTGGCAATAGTAGAGATAAACAGGGAGACCAACTTTCATCTCTCACCCCAATTGTTGTCGGAAACTGAATTTAGGAAGGCGACTTTGAACGAAGGGGAAGGCTAAATTCATGGCTGGTGACCTTTTTCAAGATCTGCCGCCCCCAACTGTACCTCAATCTCAACAAATTTTGGATTCTGCAATTAATGGCGTCAGTCATGAATCTTCTCCGAAACCGCCACCTCCACCTGCTCCGGCAATAAAGAGCGCCATCAAACGTCCTAAACCACCGCCCGAGGCACAGCCTGAAGGTACTTTCTCTCAATTTCGAGTGACCTTTTGTTATTTACAGCTGTCTGCCATCTGAATCTAGGTTTTTGTTTAATTTTTTGGGGATTTACTTTTATACTATCTGTTAAGGTTGCGTTTATGTGTAAAAATTAAATTGCTGTGGGTTTTTGAGTTCTTGAGCTTTCAGGTGATGAATTTTTGTTTCAGAGTTCTTATTGAAGATTTTTGTGATGTGGATTTCTTATGAACGTGATTATACCCTCGATACTTAATCTTTTGAGCCTAAACGATTGATTGTCTAAGATAATCAGATTATCAAATGTAAGCACAAGATTTTATTTTATTTTGGGCGTGGGGCGCGCTTTGTAAGCACTGTGTTCTCCTTTATAAGTTTTTGTTGAATTGTGTGTGTGAAGTTAAATCCATTCACCAATTGTAGATTTGCTCAAAAGCATTCCTTTTTCCGTTACAGGAAATGCAGCTGCTCCTGGTAAGCGCTTAAGGTTTAAGACGACAACAGATGCCTCAGAGAAACAAGTAATTGATGCCATGCAGAAAATTGCTTCTCACATAAAGAATCCATCGAAGTTCTGTAAGGCATCGAAGCTTGCAATACAATTGATTCAAGCTGGTAGTATCAAGGAAACGACGAGCAATTATTTCTTTGCCCTACTTGAAGCTGGGATGTCCTCCTTAACTAGTTGCAATGAACCCTCTTTACGAGCTGACTATCATTCATTATTCACAGCAGCTCAAGATATAGCTGAAGTAAGCACTCAAGTTTCTTCCCTCATACATTTTCTTCTACCTTTTATGAGAATTAGTATAATTGATTAATTTGATTCTACATCGTGCAGTGCCTTAACAATAAGCAGCAAAATTTATTGAACGTGTGGACAATCAGGGCTGTCTGGGCTAATGATCTGTTCACAGATGACAGTTTTGTAGTAAGTTTTTATACTTGTTCTGATTTATATCCTTGTTTTAAAAATTTCTTAGTGATGTTCTGTGCTGATAAACGTCTGGTGCTTCATCTGGATACTACAATGATCTCAAACTGTCAAAACTAAGACCAATAGTTTAGGCTTCATCATATACTCAAAACATTAACTATCAAGGGCTTAATCACCTTCATGAGAAATCCACATTAACCATATTGAATACAAATTGTAGGTAGTATGTAAGATACATTGTGGGGTTAAGATTCTCTATGCCAGTTTGGTGTTTCATTGCCTTTATTGCATTAATTGGTGATGTCAGTTAATATACGTGGCGTGCATTTAAAACAATGGAACACATAATGAAACAACAATATGGAAGAGACTGATGCTTTTTGAAGAAATCCTGTCATAGTCTCATAGATAGGGTTAAATGTGGTAATTCTTTCACAGGAAACGGATAAGCTACTGATAAATCTTTGTGTCTTTTGTGATTGCCTGTATCTTTCTTCAGGGTTCCTCTTCCCATAAAAATAATTTGGTTTTGGTTTGAACCAAAATTGTTCTTCTATTAAACTGCTCTCTATATCAATATAAAATGTCTACGTTTTAACGTAATATTTGCTATGAAAAAGACATTCTAAATGATGAATTATATACTAATATTTTTGAAGAACACTGAAGAATTGATTCTTATAATATATATAATATGTATATATATTTTTTATACGTGTTGTTGGGGTTTCTATTGCTAATAGGTGGACAACCATGCCGAACCAAAGTAAGTAGTTTACTTGCTTCTTTCGCCTAGTCCTATTTCGTTTTTCTTACTCACCTCAACTCTTTTTTAGAACCAGCGACCTAACTAGAACATTGGTTGACTTATTCTCAGTTGAAACCAACCCTGTTTTAGTAGTAGTAATCATAAAATTAGTTTGGTTTGGTTGAAGCCCTTTTGTTGGTATGACCATAATTGTAGACTTGTAGTTACTCTTTTTGTCAATAAAATTCTACGTTATTAATAGAGGTCTATGTCATTAGTTCAGAATGCTCCCCAAAGCCTAGACTTGACAGGGAATTAATCTGTACCATCTAACGGCGACTTGTAAGAGGGGAACCCGTATAACTCTCAAAAAGCTATATGGTGGTATTTCACAATGAGCAACAAGATAATGTTGTAGTCAACAACAGATGTGCGAAAGCATACTTCATAAGTACAGGCTGCTTGTATAGTTTAAAATTACACTGTCTTATTAAAATATGGTCTATATGTTCATTGTGATATAAGCGTAGTGTTTCTTCACTCCAGTATTACAAAGTGAAAGACTAAGGGGGCTCTTGGTTCAAGTTCTTCAATGGGAATGGTAATGAGAATCTCTTTCCCATCTATGCGCCCGTGATGAAAGAGATATGTTGAAGGAAGGGTTGTTCCAATGGTGATCTAGGAAAAATGATTATAGGAGGGGATGCAGTTAATTAAAATGGTAGTGATCAACTTATTTAGGTCGCATAACCCCACATGAAGTATGATGATAGTGAATTAATCATTTTTTACTCTCATTAATGATCACAATTACTGTTAATGTTGAGGAATTTTGAACCAAGTGCCTCCTTAGTTTATCTTTAGCCTGTAGATTGAGTTCAAATGTATTTTCATCTTCCACTTAAGGCAAATTTATGTCATTTTGTGAATCGACTTAGTGTTCTAAAATTACCCTCCTAGCCTCACCTAGGCCACACAATTTGCTAGAGGTCTCTTGGCCGGGCCCGATTTTGCACAAATGAATGAGTATGGTACATAGATCTGACTGCCACTGTCTTCTTAATTGCACTGTCGGAATTCTGGTATATTTTTTAATTTGAAGAAGTTCCGTCGTCTACACATGTTCTACTGTGCTTCTTTGCTACTAGGCTATCGAAATGTGTTCTTTATATTTACCGAGTTTCTGTGGTCTCATATTCCCTGATTAGAGCAAACGAGGTAGCAATATCAATCATTTCTAGTTACTGCAACTTGATGCTTATGTGGCATTAGGCTACAATTCTATATTATTTTCTCTAAATGGAATAATTTTCAGTTTTCAAAAGCAACTGGGAGAATAAAAGAAGCTATCTCTGCACTTCCCGTGGCAACTAAAGACGATGATATGGACGAAGCTGTGGCCCTTGAAGATGAAACCGAGGCAGTAAATGCAGATTCACAGGAAAATTCTACTAATGGAAGTCTAGCAGACGAAGAAGAGCCTGATCCGTTTGGACTGGATGCCCTGATATCAAATGCACCTAAGAAGGAAGATAAACCTAAGAAGGAAGATAAATCCAAAGGGAAAAAGGATTCATTATTATCCAATAGTAGAAAAGAAGAAGAAGAGAGGAGGAGAGTTCTCCAGTCACAGAGAGTTGCATTAATTCTATGTTTAGAAACTGCTGCAAAGAGATACAAAACACCATGGTTAAATTTCTTATCCTCTTGAACATATTGTTGTTTTTTGCTAAATATTGAATCTTTAACCTTACGATAACTTGTATGAACTTGATTCATAGATCTAAGATCTGTGGACTCCTTTAATCCTTTCAATAACCAACAAACCCTTAAGGGATCCTATATATAAGATTTTGTTAAGACTCATTTTGTAAATGATAAAAAATGAGATGAAGTTCACGCGAATCAAGTTCACGCAAGTGCTACTAACTCTGTTGTTGATGAAACTTTGTTATCCAAATTATGCAGATTTTTAGATTTTGCCCCCTGAATTTTCTTGGTTCCCGCTCATAACATTCCACACAAACTTTTACACTTCACGAATCTTGGTTGAACTGCAAAAGTTGTGCACTTGAGACAAAAATGGCTCCAAGTTTTTCTAATAGAGGATCTCTTTTGCAGGTGCCAAACAGCCATTGACATCTTGGCAAAACACGCGTTCGATAATGTTGCAAGATTTACGAGCGGGCAAAGAGATGCGATCGGGAAACTGTGGGCTTCGATTAGGGAGCAACAAACACGTAGAAAGCAAGGGAAATCGGTATCTGGGAAACTTGATGTCAATGGTTTTGAGTATTTGCAACAAAAGTATTCGACCGAGAAGATCAGCATTCGACGTGCAGTTGGCGGCAGCGGTGATCGAAAATCCCAGCAGTGGCTGGGGTAACGCCATATCCTGATATTCAAAAGTATTTGGAATGTGGACTATGTAAAATTCTTGTGCATCTTTTTTAAAATGCCCAAAAAATAGTTGAATGAATTTTTATGGTCCATATTCGACAACATTCATGCAAGTCTTTTATGATGCGTAGTTGAATTTGAACGATTGGATTAATTCACAATTACTCGACTCGAATCATAATTTTATAAATGTTATATCTAAGTTATGATAAATATGTATGAACCCGAAATTCGGATTAATCAACTATTACTGTCATGTGTATATATTTATTACTGTTATATATATTCACTATCACTATTATTCTTTCTACATTCTTTCTTATCTTTTCATTTTTGTTATTCTTTTCAACAAATTTATATTAAAATACTCTTTTTTTGAAAAACATGTGTATTAAGGGAGCAGTTGAATAGATTTTCATTTGTCTAGGCTCGAATTGAATGTATTCAAGTTTAATTTAGTATAAATGAATTTTAATTCAAATTAAATTGCAAAAAATAATTTATTAAGAGTTTAAATGGAAATTGAAAGTAGGGTTCTTCTATGTACATTAGGAAACTCCTTGGTTACCATTTGATTCTTAATCCAACGTACAATATTATTTAGGAGTGATTGCACTCTGCATAATGCAATCGCACTGAATCGCCCTATTAATTTAATATTATTAAATAATTTTAAAATTACTAATCTATCCTTTTGATTAAAAAATATAATATGATAATATTTTTATATCAAATTAAAGTATAATTAAATTAAATCATTTATGAAATTACAAAATCCTAAATTAATCCCAAATTAAAGTATAATTACATGAACTAAAAAAATCCAAACCAAGCGTATGAACCCTAAATCTCAGATCCGCAAACCCGTCAATCTCCATCATCATCATCATCATCATCGTCACAAAGCCAAGTATCATATGTTGTAGGTGTGGAATGGCAAGATGGTGTCCCGGGGACAAATTGCCCCATTCCTCCAAGGTGAAGGTGGAACTGGACCTATCAGTTTCAGGTCAAGGATCAAATTGTTACCTTCTTTTACTACCCATCATTAAACATGCAGAGAGCATCCGGTGGATTTGGTTCTTTCATTGTCACGAATTGAAATATTATTCCTATTCCATTTGCCATGCCTGATGGGGATATTGTAATCACGATTGGTACACGCAACCACACGGTGGGTTCTTGTTTATGTTTAAGGTTTACTCATTTGGTATAATGCTGAATAAGCTCTCCTGATTCAGATACCCTTTACCCGTCTCAACAGAACTAAATCGAGTTAGGACGAGAATAACGATCAAATATAAAATTGCAAACCAGACGAACGAAATTTAACAAATTTTTTAAATTGAAGCTTCAAAAAATTTGAAAAGCAATTTCCGCGATGGAGAGAGAAGAGAAGACAAAATTGGTGTGCCACGAAAATTGAGAAATTATAAATTTGGGAATTAGGGTTCATGAACAAGTAAATTTGAGAATTAGGTTCATGAAGAATAATGAATTTTTTTATGAATATCTGAGAAAAATAATTTTAATTTGATTTAAAAATAATTGTTTTTGATATTAAGTATATTTAAAAATAGTTTTATAATTTTTAAAATTAAGAATAGATTATATAATTTTTTAAATTACAAAAGAATATATCAGTAATTTTCTATATTTTACTTATTAAAATTAATTTTTTTTTCTTGAGCGAAACTATATCGCCCAGGGCGATGTAATATTATTTGTTGATATTTTATTGGTTTACTAAGGGCGAAACCTAGAAAAGCCCTTGAAAGTATTTAGTTTTTTTTTTTTAAACGAAGGACAGTATTTAGTTCAATTTAATTTAGCTAATTTGTTTAGGAGATGGAGGAAGTATTCTAATTTCCAAACAAAAGGAGGGTTGATATGTAAATACGTGAAAAAAGAGGGGCGATCTTCTGGAAAAGAACAAATCTAAAACCCTAATTCCTCACCGTTGCAATCGCCTCCTATATATACCTATAAAAAACGCCTGGTTCATCTTCGCCCGCGTTCCCTTCCACCGAAGTCTGCTGAGGTAAATATAATCCTTTGTACATCTCTTCTGTTCTTGGCTAATTTTACTTAATTCCGCGTCTAATTCTGTCTTAATCGGCACATATCGAAGGCTTCATAGGCGTTAATTACTTAAAAGCCTATGGAGCTCAATATTTGTGCTATATTGTTTGTGATCTGAATATCTGTAATTTAATTACTCTTGGTTTATGTTGCCTTGCCGAGAGGATTGATTATTGGATCTACATTTCCCATTTCTCATTTTACTTGATTCGGATTATTTTCTGAGAAACCTCTTCGCTGTTTCTTTTGGCTTTGGCAAAGAACTTCAAACATTTGGATTGGAGACGTCATAAGTTTCATAGAAATGTTTTTTAGTTGGGTTTCATGTTTTATTTATTTACATGATTTACGATTTTGTTTTAAGTTTGAATGCCTAAATTCAACGATTTCCGATTTCCCGGTGCCTTAATTGCTTCATGTGTTCAAATTTAAAGTTTTACTTCAGAAAATGTTTATAAGTTGAATGGGGAAAAAGGTAGAGATTTAAGAAAAAAAAAAGCTGTAAAACATCAGTATTAGAAACATTTTAGAAAAATATATTTAGTGACTAAAGCTGGAATTTTGATGTTCATGTTAGACATTTATTGTGTTCGATGTAGTGAGTTCTGCTGGTATAGCTACTTTGTGCGTTGAACTTGTTTAGCAATTATTCCTGCATCTAGAAAAGCCAGCATTTTGTTGGGCTTTCCTGTTAGTTCAATTCACCAGATGTTTATGTTAATCAGCACACTATTGTGCCTTAATCATAAAATTCCATTTGTTTCAGGTCTATTTTCCAGATTTCCTTACAAAATGAAGAACCCAAAGGTTTTCTTTGACATATTGATCGGTAAAGCAAAAACTGGTCGAGTTGTAATGGAACTTTTTGCCGACACCACTCCAAAAACTGCTGATAACTTTAGAGCTCTCTGCACTGGAGAGAAGGGAATTGGAGCTTCTGGGAAGCCATTGCATTTCAAAGGTTCTAAATTCCATCGTATTATTCCTGGTTTTATGTGCCAAGGTGGAGACGTCACCCGGGGTAATGGGACTGGAGGAGAATCAATTTATGGAGAAAAATTTGCTGATGAGAATTTCAAGCTAAAGCACACAGGACCTGGTCTGTTATCAATGGCAAATTCAGGGCCAAATACGAATGGGTCTCAATTCTTTATCACCACTGCGAAGACCGCTTGGCTCGATGGGAAGCATGTGGTGTTTGGGAAAGTTGTTGATGGGTATAGTGTGGTTAAGGAGATGGAAGGTGTTGGGTCTGGGTCTGGAACTACCTCGTCGCCTGTTGTGATTGAAGACTGTGGTCAGATACCTGAGAAATAGCTGTACATGTGTGTTCTGACTGTGATTTTAGACAGTAGCTCTGTAGACAATTTTATGGCAGTTATCATGGGTTATTTTCTTGGATGCCTTTGCCGTTGATTGAGTAATAAATGTGTTTCGTAGCCATTTTAATGTCAATGCCTTAATCTCCAGGATCTTGATTGGTTCTTATTTATATACCAATGAAGATTCTTTCTTAGTGCTCGTTTCGTAGGTGGGTGGGTAGGGATGGGGTGTTTGTTGAGATAAGATGTGTAAATCTTGGTTTACAAAAATATTCCATGTGCACCAAACATGGGGTTTTATCCTGATTCAAGAAATTTCAGATCATGAAAACAGAAAGTCATCATTTGCAGAAATAAAATTTCCATAGGTTTGAAGTTCAGGATTTGATTGAACTCCTTTATGTGATTAGTGCCGTGGGGAAGAAAATGGCCTTCTTTGTAAGCCGGACAGGAGTGAGACGGGTAAACCCGTAAACTTGGATCCACGTTTACACCCGGATCAATAGATGTTTAGATTATATGGATTCGAACAAGCTTCTTAGTATCAACTCACAAGAGAAATTCTAACAATAATTAACCAATGGAGCTTAAAAATTGTTTATATGCTGTGTAGCAACTAATACAATCATTTCTCTGATTCACATAAAATATAATATCACTAAACAAAATTACAAACTCTGATCATGTGAAGCTTCCCAGGGTTTGAGCAGAAACCAACAACAAACACTCTCTCTTTATCTTCCCCCAACGTAAAATGCTGTCGAACTCCATTTCTACTCCCCAATAGCAGCAAAAAGGTTTCCACTTTTAGAAAGATTAGGGCCTCCAACCCACCTAAAAGTAGCAAGTTTTCATCCTCTGGTGTGTGATTTGACATTTTCAGAATCAACACACCCTCAACTTCAATCCCAATCATCATCCCCAACTTGATCATCCATCTCGTCTCTAGGCGGCCTCACTACCAGCACCACCGTCCCTAAACTCGTCTCCACTCCCATTTGCTTCAACGTGGTGCCTCTCTCCACTTTCAACCTCTCATTGCCGCTCCCATTGCCGCCGCCAAGAACCAAGTAGAAGCCATCCTCTGATTCCACCTCCTTTCGGCCTCTGTCCGCCACCACCAAAAGCTCCTCATTCCTGTCCTGCTTCTTCTTATCCTTCCACGGCAAAACTCCCTGCGCTCTCGGAAAGGCCACCGCAACTCCTCCTCTGTTCAATCCCACCACCGGTAGCCACCCGGGTAACACCACCCACCGGTTCCACCCCTTCTCCGACTGCACTACCCCAAATTCCCCTGCCATTCCGCACTCCCACGGCGCCTCCTCCACCTCGATCTCCTTCCCCTCCGCCTTGCAAACCGGGAACACCACCACGCTACTCGACTCCGCCACCTCGCCGAACGCCATCCTCACCACAGGAACTTTCACAAAAGTATCCACCTCCAATTCAGCTTCCGCTACATCTTTACTCTCCATTTCAGTCAACAGTACCTGCCTCGCCCTCTCCGTTCCCACAACCTCCAAAGCCCTCTCCAGAGCAGCTTTACTAAACTCCGGCGAACCCGATTTATGCTCGTGCGCTTGTCTGTAATACATGTACGCCAAGCAATCCCCCGGCGAGTCCGCATCAAAATCCCCAAATCCTCTCTCTCCGTACCTCCTCGGATAATCCTTAATCGATCTAGCTAGCTCCTCCGCCGCCTTCGACTCGAAACCGTTATTGATAATAAACCGCGCGGCGGAGGCGCGATGCTCGGTATTCAAAATCCGCAGCTCGTAGAGAATCTCCGGCGCGCCAGGGCCGTCGAAGTACGACACCGTTTCGGGATCCGCGACCTCGACGAGAGAATCGCGAACCTGGCCGGCGACGACGAGCAGATTTTGCTCAATGGAGGCGATTCCGGTGACATCCTCGAGAACAGAGGAAGTGAAACCTTCCGAAATTAGGGAGGGGATAAGAGAGGAGTACTCGTACCAGAGACCTAATCGATTGGTTAGAATTTCGAGGCGGGCGTTGGTGTCGAGAGTGCGGTAACGGTCGGGAAGAGGCGAGGTCGGGGGCCGGAATGGTTGGTAGACTTGGAGTGATTGTTGTCTCTGAGAAGAGGAGTTAGGGAGGATGAGTTGCATTGGTTTCTGAGAATCGGGGGAGGGGGAGGAGGAAGGGAAAATGAGGGCGGAGACGGAAAGTGGTTTGGGTGGTTTATGAGGGTTTAGTGGCGGAGGATGGTGGTGGTTGGGGAGGAAGGGGGTGGAAAGGAAGGGCTTGGGAGTGTTTACGGTGAGGGAGAACATGATGAGAGAGAGAGAGAAACGTTATCTGTATTCCTAGAGAGAGATAGGAAGAAGTGGGTATATGATGGTTGAGGCATTATTATACAACAGTAGATGATGAGGTGAGATGAGATGATAGATGCCAATTGTGAAGGGTGCAAATATCTTGCCATAGAAGACGGAAATGACAAGAAACACCCTACAATTTGTCACAATGATATCCATTTTTCCTTATCTTATTTTGGAAAATTAAATGGGCTAGTATTTATTTTGAAGGAGATCCTAAAAGAATATCCAATTTTGCTTTGAAAAAAGAAGATGAAATTATGAACTTGCATGAGATGTTATCATGGACCAAGATTTTATCCAGAAGGTCGAATTATGTATGAAGCATTGAATTCAGTATAATATTGCTGACATTTGTTTGATTTTCAGAAAATGTTTTAGACTGTGTAAATAAAATCAAAATCAAACTTTAAAGTATTCATTTCAATTTTGATTTGTGTAATGGTTTCAAGGGCAGACCACCGATGGTTTACAAACTATTGCATGCAAGTTTCATAATATATTAATCACATCTAATTAATATCTCATAATCATTCAAACTATATTTAAAAAAATTGGTCAACGTATTCTTGATACAACTAGATTATGGACAATTAATCCTCCAAACATGCAAAGAGAAAAAACTAGTAATATTTAAAATAGCAACGCCCTTTTAATCATTAAAGACTGTACTCTCTATTCAAAGTGATGTCCGAAAGCTCTCATATTTAATTCAAGGCAATATAAACAACTATAAGGTTTATATTTATGAATTTATTTTTTCGTCTTGTTAAAAAGTAGTTCATGAAATGAACCACTTTTACACAGTATCTACTCTTAATTCTAATATGTTTTCAAGTTATCTAACTAATGAATATTCCCATCTGTATATTTGGTATATATTGAGACTTAACTTTAGTAGATCCAAATTGAAAGAAAATGAAAATCAACAAGGCATTTCAATAAGATAATCATGTTTAAGAACCAATGTAAGATCAAACTTAGTACAGGAATTTCCACACACCGCAAAAGTAAAAAGCCTGCAATAAAAGCAATTCATAAACCAGACAATTTTGAGAGAATTGATTTGGTAACCAGGGTGTCAGTATTCTCAACAGCCACAGTTAATGAAAGCTTGTGTGGCTTCAACAAGGGAGCACATTTGGTGACTAGGCATAACACAAAATTTCCAAACTTCAAAGATTTTGAATACCTCTGGCTATTTCTGCACACCTGGTTAACAAGATGATCAACTGAATCTTGCATCAAATGAACATCCTGATTCAAGATGTTTTGCCATAAGCTAAACATAGATTCCACCCACACAAGTTCTTCACCAATCAGAGGCCTGTGGGAGGGAAGGCAGATGTATCCTTTATCATGCTTATCTTTGCTAACAAGTTTTTGGCAAATTGCAGAAACATGAGCTGGGTGGAGGCATTCTTTAACTATCCTTGTGATCAAATCACAGATGGGATTGTTTATCCCGTCCTTTCGTAGAATTAATGGAAACAAAAGTGCATACTCAACACTCCCCTGATGAGCCTTGCAGTACTCTATTACTGCATTTATAAGCACGCGCGAAGCTGGTTCGTTAAGGACTAGAAACTTAGGAAGAACTATCGAGCACAAGATATGACTCCCCCAGTCACCATCTGATAAATGAGAAATCAAAACTGCAGCTATTTCATCATCTAAACCCCATGGTTCAATCAAATTCAAAATTACCAAATAATTTGTTCCGCTCTTGAAACAAATTTCACGAATTTCCTTAGCTAAATCCACAGCATTGGAAGTAGACTCTATGTTAACAAGCCTAGATTTCAAAGACTTAACAGCTTTTTCAACTTCAACATCTATAGGATCATCAAATCTCACATCAACCTCTAGCATCTCTTCATCGTGTTTACTCTCCTCAACATCAATTGGCAAATCCTCTTCAATAATCCCATTACCACTAAGGGGTATTCTATCAATTAGTTCATCAGGAGACACTGGAAGCCAAGGGAACATTGGTTCACTCTCTTGAGCAACATCCCTAAGCCAATCTGGCATCGAATAGAACTCCTCATCATCAACATTTTCTTCTTCAGAGTCCAAATTTAGATGGGAAAGCCATTGGTAATTTGACACAGACACTAAATCAAGCAGCTGCTGTGCAGCTCTTTTCACCCAAAAATCAACACCCTTGCCCTCAGATACCACAACTCTAGCAAGTTTACACAACTCCCTCTTACAGAATCTCTGATGGTCGTATGCAAGAAATGACAAAATTCGGGCCTGAACTAAATTTGGAAGTGTTTGAATCCACATAATCCTGAGTCATAAAGTAGGAAGACGCTGAAATTTTGAAACAAAAAATAAATAAATAAAAAAGAGGGGATTTTATGTGGACTCACCTTTTTTCTTGTGGAGAAGAAGATTCAACAGAAAGGGTTGTAAGCAGGGAAAGGAAAGAAGTAGTGGAAATGGAAGAGGAAGGGTTGAAATTTTGCTGCAACCATTTTGAGGCCCGAGTCTCGGGGCATGGGGAACTCAACAGAATTTCAAATAGGGGAATCCAACACTCCATTGCTTAATTGCCACTTAAAGGTCGACGACGACCTAGGAATTAATTCTGCCCTAGTAATTGTGCTCTTTACGAATTAAGCAAACCAGTCTTTTTTCTATTCGCTGGATTTTCGGCAAACAGGGGAGGCAGTGGTTAGCAAATTCCAGCGAGCTGGGTCTTCTTCGATGGTGGCCATAGACCTTCGATCGGCGACGGTTGTTGCGACAGCTTCAAGGCATAAATTTGTCCGGCGAATTGCTGAGCACCGTGGCTTCTGCTTGCAAATTCCGGCGGCTGTGTGGGTTCCGGCAATTAAGTTAGGCAGTGGTGTTTGCGAGGTTCGACCACATTCCTCTCTCGTTCAATGAAATGTGTACGGCAACGAAGAAGCCATGTTTTCTTGGTCTTCACTTGGTCAAATGTTGCAACTCCAAAATTTCAAAATTAATATACCAAAATGCCTTTCATTTGTTTTACTGTTCTAAATTTTTTTTAGATAATTTTGAAATTCTTGTTTTTCTTTTTTAAATTGTACTATGTTTTATGTATCATTTTTACATTGGGACTCACAATGTTAATTTTTAATTTTTTAAAAATATATTTAATTATTACTCCCTCCGTCACACTATAAGTTGTTCATGTTGTCATTTTCGTCCGTTTCACTATATGTTGCTCATTTACTTTTTTATTTTTTTTGGAAACTATTATTCACTTTTTTATTATTATTTTCAATACATTTTACACTATTTCCATTACTTTTTCACTTTTCTCCATCACATCACTTATATTTTTTCATTTTTACCTTAATTTGAGTGCCCAAAAGGTGCGAGCGACATATGGAGGGACGGAGAGAGTATTATTTTTATAATGAGGTATACTATTATTTTAATCGATTGTTTAAAATTATTTATACATTATTTTTTTTATTAATTTGTGGTAAATGTTCATCTGTGAACATGTGATCATTTCTGCAAATAAGTTTTACATAATTGTTTCATATTGTATTTTTTCTTTTACATTATTTTTTACATCACGTTACATATCAAACTGTTTTTTGAGATATGACAAAATGGTTGATATCTTTAATAGTAATAGATATTCTTATTTTCTTAAGTTGACTTTTTGTTTAGTATATACCTATTCACCTTTTAACTAAATATATGAGGAGTTTTTCAAAAAAAGAAACTAAATATATGAGGAGATGTATTATTATTTTAATCGATTGTTTAAATTTATTTGTGTATTATTATTATATTTTTTGTGGTGGACATATTAATTTATGTTCATCAATGAACATGTAATCATTTCAAACAAATATATTAGGACGATGACATCAAGTATCAGATCGGTGGTGAACGGTGTGGTGGTAGATTGGAATGGAAGCAAATCGAATGAGAAAACGGGGGCATCAGAAACAGCAGAAGAAGAGGAGGAGAAATATAGTCAGATAACAGTAGAAGAGATAGAGGTGTAGAAGATTTTAGACCAAGATTCAAAATGAACAAAAAAGTACTCCAAGTGCATTTTCGTAAAAAAATATGGGAAAATTATTATTTTTGTCCTGTAACTTTATCTCATTTTGATTTTGGTCCTATTAACTTTCAAATTTTGATTTTCATCCTGTAACTTTACCTCAATTTGATTTTGGTCCTGTGACACCTCATTCATGTATAAAAGAGGTAAAGTTATAGGACCAAAATCAAAAAGCGGTAAAGTTATAGGACGAAAATCAAAAAATTGAAAGTTAATAGGACCAAAATTAAAAGAAGATAAAGTTACAGGACGAAAAACAAAATTTAAAAGTTAGTAGGACCAAAATCAAAACGAGGCAAACTTACAGGACAAAAAAAATATTTTCCCCAAAAAATATTAACATCATGGAGACACTTTTATATTAGTATAGATATAGATAGATAAGATTTGAACACCACACGTGCATTAGCTTTAACCTTTTCAGTAAATAATTATGTATATAAAAAAAAAAAAAAAAAGTGGATTATATGAAATTCGAATTCTATTTGCTGATTTCTTAGGATTTATTTAAGAAAATATTTAATTTTGCAGTGTCTTGAGAAGAGCAGACAAAAGAAATAGTAAAAAGGTTTCCAATCATATTAGTGGTTGATTGCTATTCAGAGCCTCCCACGATTATATTATTTTATTTTGATTTGGAACTTTTGACCACCAAATTCTGAACTTCTGAAGACTTTCAAAGAACTTCTCGAATTATTTGACCGGACCCCAGAATCAGTCAAAATAACACCCATTTGTTGAACAATTGATGTAGATACGCATTCGTTTGTGAAAAGTAACATGTTAGTAAAAGTTAGTATGAGGCTTCATATATTGATGGTATTAATTAATTTGCTTCAATATGGTTTTTTTTTTATCGGTAAATGTTTGTTGTTAGTAATTAGTACACCAAGTTTGCATACAATATAAGAATATCTCCAAGTCAACCTTATATTTTCTTCCTAATTTATTTTTAAAAAGAATCAAATTCGAATCATTCACTTAAGTAAAGAGTCCGAGTCACTTCTAATTTGCTTCAATATGGTGACTTGCTAGAATACTCAAACAAATCCAAGTTCTGCTCAACATTATGGACAGCAATTAATTATTGGCAAAGTATTATATAAACTAGTTTCATGATATAAACCATTTTGTGATACAAAGTTTATATTTATGAATTTATTTTTTTGTCTTATTAAAAAATGGTTCATGATATGAGCCACTTTCATACAATACCTACTCTTAATTATTTGGTCAATCTGAAATGCAAGAAATAATATTGTTTTTATTGATAAGGAGTCCAATATTTCCAAAATAATTTCAGAGATTTTTTTTTTTTTTGAAAGGAAAAATAATTTCAGAGATTAAAGCAAAGTATAGTCTTGGTTAAGCGTATGCGTAAAGGAGAGTTTTCAAAAAAATATAGAAAATTGTGCCGATTAGAGTTTAAATTATAGACTTTGTTGTTGTAGACTTTAAACTTGGTGAGAAAGAACTGGACATTCTCTATTTATTATAAGGATTTAAAGCATAGCTTCTACTTCAATTTTTTATAATAAATTTTTTACTTTGCTGATATATATAGAAAAAAAAAAAGAGGTAATTACATATCAATTTCGGTTTGAATTATCCCTTAGCCTTTATCTTTTAAAAGACACGAGCTAAAGTTATCGTTTTGTAAATACTTTGAAATTTTTGATATACTAATACTTTCTGTGACCATTAAAAGTAGGGCTTTTCTACGGTCAGGAAGGGATTTCGTCCTACGGTCAGGAAGGGGTTTCGCCCTTCCTGACATCAGTAAACCAATAGAATTTTGACAAATAATATTACATTGTCCTAGGCGACATAGTTTCGCCCTAAGCCAAAAAAAATAACTTTTAAAAATTAGAAAATAAAAATTACTGAAATAATCTTTTACAATTTTTTAAAAGTTATTTTTTTCTAATTTTTAAAAGTTATTTTAATTAAAATATTATTATATCTTAATATATTTTAATCAAATTAA
>JAPKLY010002254.1:0-27293 GCA_026898435.1 Prunella vulgaris | reverse complement strand
TCCAAGAGAAAACTCTCAAGAATCCAAGCATTCAAAGCATACCATAAACAACACTCTGCAATTAAATTTCCCTAGTGTTGTAGTAGGATTCACTCTGTATTTGCTTAGATCGATAGCTCTATTATTTAGCATTGTTTTGTATTGCTAGAGCTATCTTAGTTGGAAACCAGAATACCAAACCACTCAAGGTGTGAGATTGGTTGGTTAGAAGGACTGGGACTTGTAAAATGCCCAGGGGTCAATTCCTAAGAGAGGAAGTTGGCTACTCGTGTCCCTTGGCACGTAAAACCCAAGCACCTATCCTCAGGGTTTTGAGGATAGCTTCCTGTTAAATCAGGTCGTGCACGTAGGAGTTGGTTATCTCCAAACCACGTTAAAAAGTCCCCTCTGTGCTGATTTACTGTTCTGTTCAGGATCATAACTGTCATCATAATAAACTGAACATCCTGCATCGCTTTTCTATTCAGGACCGAATCAATCATCCTGAATCTTAACACTGTGCACTCAGCCTTAACCACCAGTTTACTAAGCAAACTCAGAGAAAATGTTTTTAGAAACTAAAAACGAGTAGAATCTAAGGGCTCACTTTCCGCACCCACTCTGACTCACTGAGATAGTAGTCCAACTGACTTGCTTCCAAGCGGTCAGTAGGTTTATTATCTCTACTGAGCTTCCGAGCACTTTACTCACACTCAGCTTATCTGACTCGTTACTGAACTGTCCCTGCTGCCCCTGTGGACCTTCAGAATACTGAGTACTTCAGGAAATCCTAACTGAATGTGTTAGAGCATTTTTCTGAGTCTTTCAGAAATATCTGACATCAGTGTATTCCCCCCCATACACTGATTATACTCGTTTTGGGACCAACAGTGGACGGTCAACAAGTTTACAGCTTCAAGTCGAAGTGCTCTATTGCTACCAAGATTACCATAATCTAGAATCATCTGCTGCCCCAGCACGAGTGGGATGTAGATTGGGTTGTTGAGTACAACCATACCAAGTTTCTGAGGGGAAGTAATTGGGCCAGCTGATTCAGATTCAAAAGCTAATCCAATAGCTGCTGCCCCTGGTCCCTCTGCTGGTCCTGGAAAGAAGCAGAAGAGGAAGGCTTCAAAGCCTGCTGGAGGGAGAAGAAAGAAGAAATCTAAGAAGGAAACTACTCCTGTCCAAAGGAAGCTCTCCTTTGATTCTGACGATGATGTTGATACTGCTTTGCTGAGCAGTCTGAAGAAGAAATCTTCAGCAGAGAAGGCTACTCTGCTGGTTGATGAGCCTTCTGATGAAGAAGAGGAGCAAGCTAATGAGGAATCAGCTGAGAGAGCTGGGTCAGATGAGGATTCTGCCTCTGACTCTGATGGAGGGGAATAAGAGTCAGAAGAGGGGGAATCAGCTGAGCCATCTGTTGTTGAGATAGAGGTTCTACATTCCTCTGAAGATGCACCATCAGCGGATACACCAATAGCTGCCTCACCCATCAGGTCAGCTCAACCCACTCCCTTATCTAATCCTTCCCAACACAATTCCCCATCACATTCCCAAAAATCCCATACCTCTACACACTCCACACCCCTAGCTGATCCTTCCCCATCACAAATCCCAGCTGGCAATGAACCAGAGGAGATAGCTACCTCTGGTGAGCCTTCAGCTATTCCCAAACCCTCTCACCCTGAACCCATTGATCTTGAAACCCCCAACTCCCCCACCGAAATGGCTCAACAAGCATAATTATCTCACCTTCGTTCAAAGGGGCCTCTTGAACGAGGGATGATCATTACTGCCCAAAACTCACATATCCCTATACATCCCAGAACTCAACTCCTATCCTGCCTATCAATATATCTTGGCTGATGGTCTTGCTTGGGCTCAAGTGAGAGAAGGTCTAGTTACCTTCCTTTTGGAGCTAGTGAAGGAAATGGGTGAAGCTGTCTTCACTGAGTGGGAAGAGATTCTGATGGATGCCTTGGAGGTTAAGGTACCATCCCAGCTGACATCTCCTGAAGGACTTAGGAAGGTTGCCCGTGCTTTGCTGCTCAAGGATGGGGTTGCACTGGATTGCCCGGAAACAGCAGAGTCAGAGTTCATTCCTCCGGCAGCAAACTTTGAGATCAACCCGGCTAAAATTTTGGGACAGCTTAAACATTATTTTGATGATCACATCAGGGAGGTCAAAGCCACTCTGCTGGCTGCCAAGTCTGTTGCCCCCTCTCTGATTGAACAACACGTTCATCAAGTTCTCCTGGATCACCGAAACAAGCTGAAAGAAGCTATGGAGGACAGCTTGTATGCCACCAGGATAGAGTTTTCCCAAACTCTACAGAATTTCAAGACGACAGCCAACGCATTTACTGATGATACCTCTGCTACCCTCTCTGCTGAATCTAAGAGATTCAGACTGGTCTCTAAGAGGTTGGAAGGTCAGGTTGCTGAATGCAAAAACGGTCAGGAGGACCTAAAAGCTATTGTTGATAATCTTCCTACTTCTCTACCTTCTTCCTCGATGACTTATGATATCCAAAAGGGGGAAGAGAAGAACTCAGTTGCTATTGCTGCCCTGCAATCTGAGATGGCCTCTCTGAGAGCTCTACAGTTAGATAATCATGGTGTTCTATCTGCTAGAGTAGAAAATGTTGAAGATTACATCAACACAAGAAAGGTTGCAGCGCAGAAGACTCAGGAGTTGAGAGATTAGAAGATGGCTGAGGCACTACAGAGACAAGAGGTGGTAGCTGAAGAAAGAGAGAAAAAGAAGAGAATTATGAATGCTGAACTGGATGAGAAGCTGGCAAAGGAGTTGCAGCTAGCTGAAAAGGAGACTCTAGAAGAGAGGAGTAAGAGGCAGGAAAGGGAAATGAATGATGAGCTGGAAAGACGTTACCAGAGGAAACTGAAGAAGCAAGGGAAGGCAGTTTCTCAGGGTAGCAGGACTAGAAGTGGAAAGTACATTCGGGATCCGAATGAGCCTTTGGTTGACGGACCAATTAACATGTTCTACAATCAATTGTCAGATGTGCTTGTGCATCTTTGGAAAACTATAAAGGTTAAGACCATGATCCACTTCTATGTTCTCAGAGGAGAAGATACCAGAGGAGAAAGAGAGAAGAATGCTGAGTTCAGAAACTGGTTAAGGGAGACCGCTCCAAAATTCTTCAAAGCTATTTCAGATGAAATGCTTAAGCTGGAAGTTCAGCCGGAGTTGCCAGAGATAGAGTACCTTCCAACTCCAACTGATGAGAGTGGGAAGATAGACTGGGTGGAAATCAGGAAGTATTGGTTGCAGATTACTCTACTTTTTCCACAACTCTCTGACAATTCTCTGCCAGCTCTGAGGGAGATAGAGAAGAGGTTCCTCGACTGGATGCAAGTTCCTCTCGACAGCAGAAGACCTCTCCTTATATAATTGTCCAGCTGAGTCAGCTGAGGATTAGGTACTTCCTTTTGATTGTAACTTCTCTTTTGTTTAATGAAGCTTTATGATTCCAGACAACTTCTTGTTGTCAGCTGCACTTTTTATTCTGTCTAAGGATCTTATCTAAAGATCTTTTTTTTCTGTCCTATGATGATCTTAATTTTTTTAAATATGCTTATCTGTTGAGATCAGCTGAGTTGGTTTTGATATCATCAAAAAGGGGGAACTTGTTAGGATATATGTGTTAGATGTTTTGATGATATAATAAACCAATCAGCTTGTAATAGGACTTGCTGAACATGTTAGTCAGCTGATGAGTTGTTAGGATTAGATAGGTTCGAGTGAGGGGGAATCTACCTTGCTGCATAGAAGATCCGAAGCTATCATAGAGAAGAAGACCAGCTGAGACCTTGAGGACTTAGCCGATTTCAGATGACAGAAGATTTAAGCAGCTGACACTGGAGTATCGAGAGCAGATCATCAGAGGAGTTAACATCAGCTGACATCAGAAGATCAGCTGATCAGCTGAGAGCATGTCGCAGACAAGACAAGGACCATGGATAAAAGATATATTCAGACGAAGTCAAGAAGACCAGCTGAGGTGCACACCAGCAGACTTGCACATCAGTTAAGGTCCTAGTACCAGCAGACAGTACACCAGCTGAGGAAACAGATCAGCTGAGGTCTTGTGCTCGGCCCAGATTCTTCGGAATCATTTCAAGGGTTGACTTGCGACATAAAAGGGATTCCCAGAATAGAAGATCAATCAATCAAGGGGACAAACTTGATTGATTGAAGATCGCGAAGATTAACGGGAATCAAGAAGGAAATTCAATCAATCTCATTGATTGATTTAATACGAAATTATAGATCTCAGATTTCTAGTATATCCCAACGGCTAGTTATTTGACCCCATAAATAAGAGTAGTAGTGATGATTTAGGTTACGTTTTTTCACACGCATATTAAGCTAGCCGAAACTCTGTCAAAATTATAACTCGCACTCAAATACCCCATTCATACTTATCTTTTGTAAAAGCTTTATAGAAGCTGTGAGAAGTCAATTGCGATTGAAGCGTTGACAATTTGTAAGAGAGTAGTGCTCTCGAAGTGTGTAAGTGAGTGAGTTAGTGGAGAGCCCCACAATTCCAGTTGGATTGTGGAGAGTGGAGTAGGACCTTTTGTCCGAACCACTATAAATCCCTTGCGTCTCGTCTTATTTCTTTTTGTTCTTAACTTGTGCACATCACCTAAAACTGATTTTCATTAAAAACGTTTCCGCATAATTCACAGCCCACAACTTTCAAATTTAGACTACCTCAAGTAGTCTGCTGGTTTTCTGAATAAGCAAAATAATTTGAAAAAGGTTTTTGAATCCTTACAAGTCTATTCACCCCCCTTCTAGACTTGTTCCAAGGTATTCTTCCCTAAAACCTGCCTTTGGGACCAACAACACTCTTTACATCCATTTGATAGACAATAAAGTTCATATGTGCAGCATAGGCTAGAAATAGTCACGCCCTAAATTTCTATACATTTCAATTCAGCGGAAGTCTTACTTTTAATTAATAATTTGGAAAACATCTTTTAGAACGTGAACCCTCATGCTTGTAATAAAATTTATATTCTTTTAAAAACCCTTTAGAACTAAATCAGAATAAAACATTTTTAATAAATGAACCCTTAACTTGATATACATAACTCATTCAATACAATCATAAAAATCATGAAATATCATCTCAAATATAATTAACATAATTCACACGTAAAACTAACTTAATCTAATATCATACAACATATAAGACATCAATTAAATCATGCCATAATTCATAAATATTCATGGAACAGCAGCTGGTGCCAATTTCGAAATAAAGTCCAGTGGTGTATTCATCAAAACAAGGTGTGTTAAAAAATAGCCCACTAACTAATACAGGACTCATTTTTCTCTCTTTGTCAAGTCCATCGTCCGGATCTTGTGGTCTTGATTGAACCTAAAATCCATTTCCAAGTAGTGAACAGGGGTTTTTAGCGGAGTATGGGTTTGACTCTTTCGGTTGAAAATTGTCATTCTCCTTCATGGCCAAATTTATGGGTTCTTCGCCGCCACCATTTGTGTGATTCCTTTTCTGTGGGTTTCTCCACGGGTCAATGTGTTGTACTTCATTGTCACACACCGTCTACTTTTACTATAGGATTTCTGCATGGGAAAAACAATTATATCCTACGTCGAGGGCTGTGGGAATCTCTACTTGGCCTTAGCAATGATCCAATTTGTCTGATGGGTGATTTTAACGTTGTTATGGGCGCACATGAACGATCACCCCCTGTGATCACACAAGCCCTTCCATTTGAGGAATTTCGGGCCTTTGTTGACACCATGGGTCTGATGGATATAGACTCAGCTGGATTCCCCTTCACTTGGTCCTCTGGCCGATGTTCTAGAGGTCTTGTTTCAGCTAAGTTGGATCGAGTCTTAGCCTCGATTTCCTTTGTTAATATTTTGAGCAGTGTGCACCTTGAGACCCTCCACCGACACTCCTCTGACCATCATCCATTACTCCTATCCCTGGTCACAGGTTCTACACGACCTCCGCGGCCCTTCCGTTTTCAAGCCATGTTTACACAGCATCCCATATTTGAGCCCCTTTTCCGGCTGGTATGGTCTTCCCCTTTTTTGGTCTCAAACCCAATACAAAGACTGGTATGCAAACTCAAATTGCTAAAGCAGCGGTTGAAATCGTGGAATCGAGATGTATTCAGGAACATTTTCACGGAATTATCGGAGGCGAATGACAGCTTAACTGGGATTCAAAATGATATCTATAATCATGGGGATACTGAGGATATATTTTCTGAGGAAATTATTATCATGTTCGTCTGAATGGCCTTCTTCGCCGACAACGGGAGTTTTATTCTCAACTTTTTCGTCTCCAATGGCTCACTCATAGGCACCGGAACTCTGGGTTCTTTCACCTCTTACAGCGCACTAGAAATGGTAACAATGACCTCATGGAGCTTTTGGTTGATGGAACTTTATCTTCGGACACAAGTATTATTCTGGATCATGCAATCTCTTTCTATTAACAGCTGTTTGCGAAAGATCTTTTTGTATCCTCGAGCTACTCTATTTTGAATATACTACCTTTTCAGTCTCTCTCGAATGCCCACAACGCGTCTCTTTTGGCATGCCCCTCTTTGGAGGAGGTCCGCTTGGCGATTTTTGATTTAGATGAAGGCAGTTCGTCGAACCCTGATGGGTTTTCCGGTCTTTTCTTTCGTAGGTGCTGGGATATTGTGAAAGGGGATTTACTGTTGACCGTGGAATGTTTCACTGCTACTGCACACATTCCGAATGGGGTTAATTCCAGTTTTGCGGTTCTTATCAAAAAATTTGTGGGCGCCACGCGTATTCAAGATTACAGGCCTATTGTGCTTAGCAACTTCATCTTCAAGGTGTTCACAAAAATTATTGCTTCCCGACTTGGTTTGTTGATCAGCCATTTGCTCTCTCCCTTCCAATATGGATTTGTTCTGGGCAAGCGGATTCACACGTGCATTGCCCTTGCCTCAGAAACCTTGAATGACATGCATCGGCAAGAGACTACCAACTGCATGGCTGTTAAAATTGATATCAGAAAAGCTTTTGACACAGTTGATTGTGACTTCCTTCTTGCTGTCCTAGCTCGCATGGGGTTTGGTATTGAATTCCAAAATCTTATTTTGGCTATTCTTTCTTCCTCTCGCCTGTCGATCATCATGGGGGGGTGGCTAAGGGTTACTTTGCATGTTCCCGGGGTGTTAGTCAGGGGAATCCTTTCTCTCCCCTTCTATTTTGTTTGGCAGAAGAGACTCTGGGACGATGGTTAGACTGGGGGTTTGGGAATGGCTGTCTTAGGTGCATCCGTCGTGTGCCCCCTTACCTGTTTTATGCGTATGACATCCTAGTATTTTTTCGGGCGAATATTGAGTGTATGGATGCCTTTCGTTACATTCTTCAATCTTATGGTAATATATCGGGGCAGCTCTACAATCCAGACAAATCGAGAGTGTTGGGACAATCTGAGTATTTTTATTAGATCCCAAAACCCCTGATGAATTTGCCTAAGTACAGTTGTTCAGGTCTGTCTAGTTCAGGACAGTCGGGTTAGGAATTCAGTTCAGGGGGAACGTGCTGAAGACTAAAGAATATTGGAGTCGACCCAATCTACCGAAGTCTGATGTGCAACCCATCCTGAAGAAGTCAGAGTCAGTCTTGCTGAAGATTGCCTGAACTGAAGCTGAAGAACGAAGCCTAATAATCGGTCCTGAAGACAATCCTGAAGTACCATTGGCTGATGTTTCTACTGAGTACTCTAAGCATACTCAGGACAGCACTTAGTCAGTGAAGAGTAAGTATAACCTATCAGGCTGTGCTAAATGCACATAAGACCTGACTTAGGCCTTGGTTCAGTTTACCTGAATCATGTAAGTCCAAAGCAAAAAAGTTATTTATGCTATGGGACAAGAGACAAAGAGAATGTCCGTAAGACTCCAATAGGACAAACATTCAGGCTGAGTTATTTACAAGAGACTCAGAGTATTGAATGTACGAGGAAGGACAAATGTCTGAAAGTCAACTAGCCCGTTAGAATGGAAAGCCAATGATCTTTCGACAAGTATGTACGGAGTCTGCATAGCATTTAATGCGTCTCAGAGTTGCAGGCGGTGGGACAAACTTGCCAGATTAAGCATGACGATTAGGTCAACAGTACATCTAGCCTGCAACTACCCTAAAATAGGAAAGATTTGATTTGATCTCCTCCAACGGATGTATTTTGAATCTTGCCTATAAATATGGAGAGCCTTGCACCTATTCAAGACTAACGGGAAATTTCCAAGCGAAAACTCTCAAGAATCCAAGCACTCAAAGCATACTATAAGCAACACTCTGCAATTAAATTTCCCTAATGTTGTAGTAGGATTCACTCTGTATTTGCTTAGATCGATAGCTCTAATATTTAGCACTATTTTGTACTGCTAGAGCTATCCTAGTTGGAAACCTAGAATACCAAACCACTCAGGTTGTGAGATTGGTTGGTTAGAAGGACTGGGACTTGTAAAATGCCCAGGGGTCAGTTCCTAAGAGAGGAAGTTGGCTACTCTTGTCCCTTGGCACGTAAAACCCAAGTACCTAAACCTCAGGGTTTTGGGGATAGCTTCCTGTTAAATCAGGCCGTGGACGTAGGAGTTGGTTATCTCCGAACCACGTTAAAAAGACCATTGTGTGCTGATTTACATTCTTGTTCAGGATCATAACTGTCATCATACTAAAATGAACATTCTGCATTGTTTTTATCTTCAGGACTGAATCAATCATCCTGAATCCTATTACTGTGCACTCAGCCTTAACCACCCGTTTACTAATCAAACTCAGAGAAAACGTTTTCAGAAACTAAAACGAGTAGAAACTAAGGGCTCACTTTCCGCACGTACTCTAGCTCACTAAGATAGTAGTCCAACTGACTAGCTTCCGAGCAGTCAGTAGGTTTGTTATCTCTACTGAGCTTCCGAGCACTTTACTCACACTCAGCTTATCTGACTCGTTACTGAACTGTCCCTGCTGCCCCTGTGGACCTTCAGTATACTGAGTATTTCAGGAAATTCTGACTGAGAGAGTTAGAGCATTTTTCTGAGTCTTTCAGAAAAATCTGACATCAGTGTATTCCCCCCTCTATACACTGATTATACTCGTTTCGGGACCAACAGAGAGTATTTTATGGTCCGAGAGTTAACACGACCCTTCGTAGGCGGATGCAGTGGGTTACGGGTATAAACATTGGCTCTGTACCTTTCACTTACCTTTGTGTCCCCATTTTCATGGGAGCTCCTAGGCGGGCTCACTTGCAGGCGACGGCTTATTCAATCATAGCTAAGTTCTCTCGGTGGAAAGGTTCCTCACTTTTCATGGCTGGTCGATGGTGCCTAGTGGATTCAGTTATAGTCGCTTCTTTGGTTCATACGATGATGATTTATAAATGGCCAGTTTGTTTGGGGCGAAAAATTGATGCTGCAATGCGAAACTTTGTTTGGACGGGTTCTACTCTTACACGCAACTCCTCATGTTCAGTTGCTTGGGCAAAATGTTGTTCCCCCCTCTCTGAAGGTGGTTTGGGCATCCGCTCATTGAGGCTTACGAATGAGTCATATACTTTCAAGCTTGCTTGGGATGTATTTCAGGCTCGGACTTCTGATTTGCAGCTGCTTTGATTACAGTTTAAATATGCATGTATTTTACCTATTTTGTGTATTATTTTGTGTACTATAATGTATTGTTTAGCGTATTTATATATAATTTCACACTTTCTAATTAGTTATAAGTATTTATGTTTTCTATATAAATAAGAGACATATGTATAATTCAACATGGCCATTATGTCTATTATATATTGTTGAGGTCTTAACTGGAGTTATTCTTATCCAAATTTTATGATATTGAACACCTAAGACAAAGTACTAAATACTTAAGACATTTTAGTGATCCAATTTTACAAGTTTAGATTGTATTTGTACTCAAAAGTGAAGACTACATTTCTGTCCAATGTTTGGACTGAAAACACATTTTTGTATTTGCACAATATCTGGAGCCTCACTAATCCAATTGAACCAATTCTAGTTGTATTTGATCAGTAGTTCGTTTGTCTACAACTTTTCTTCAGGGCTCCAGTGTCAAAAGTTCTGGCTTCAATGGTCAAAATGACAATCAATGCAAGGGCTTCAGAATTCCGCCATCTCAGGACACATGTTGGGAAATAGTTCACCATAATTCACACAAAAGTCCAATTTACACAAGACCAAAGCCATTGGTCAGCCAAGAAATTCATCAAGACACAGTAAAAATATTAAAGGCATTGATTTTGTGCAAGCTAAGATATCTGCTTTTCAAGAGACCACCATAAATACGCGGAGAAAAACAATCCAGTTTTACCAACTTCACTATTCTGGTCATAACTCACAATCTAGAGATCCTATTTTTGAGATCTTAGACTCCATGGAAAGCTAAACCAACGGCCTACAATTTTCATTCAAAAGTCAAGAAACCAAGGCAAAGGACTGAGGAACCAAGGCCAAAACCTAAGGGAAAGACCAAGGCTCCTCATCCTGAGTCAAGGAAGACAGATCAAGGGAACTCCAAGGCTCAGCCTAGGAATCCTCAATCTGGGAAGAACTCTACTCCTAGCACTTCTCAGGCCCAGCCTAGAAATGCTCAGGGCAGAAGGAACTCAGGACGGAGGAGGCCTCAGGCAAAGCCATGGACTACTGTGGTCCAGACTCCTCAGGCAGGGCACAGAGCCCATCAGGTGAGTCCCAATCCTCAGAGGAGAAGGACAAACCAAGTGGCCTCTGAAAGGCAACGGAGACCTGACTCCGACAACACTCAGGTCAGACCTCAAGTGCCAAAAGGTCAGGCCCGAGCTGCTCCTTCTCGGGATCAAACTCAGCCCAATGCACCCAGCCCAAGTAGGAACAGGAGGCTCACCCCAAGGAATCAATATAGGGCTCCTGAACCTCAGGCTGACACCCATACACCCTCAACTTCCCAAGCACAAAGGAAGAAGACTGTGTATGTTGATATTTCAGGGAGACAGGTTTACACTTCTGATGGTATCAGAATTGTTAAACAAATCTGGATCCCGAAGGGTATGGCTGACTCGGTAGGACCCAATACGAGATGGGTACCTGAGGCCTGATTCTTTTCAGGTCGCTGCGGGCTACAAGAAGAGGAAGGAGGATCTGATGAAGGACTGGTACTTGGACTCAGGGTGTTCCAGGCACATGACCGGATTTTGTGATCTCCTTCAGGATTATGTAGCTCAGGAAGGCCCGCAGGTAACCTTTGGTGATAACTCTAAGGGTTTCACCAGAGGATTCGGAACCCTTATTATTGGCTCTGTCCGTGTACTGAATGTATCATATGTTTAGGGACTGAGATATAACTTACTCTCAGTCAGTCAGTTCTGTGACCGAGGATATAGTGTAGAATTTACATCTAACATGTGTCTTGTGAAGGACAAATCTACACTACAGGTTCTGATTACAGGTTTCAGGAGGGGTAATGTATATTTTGCTGACTCTAAGAGCAGCCCTCCTGAAACTTGTTTGGTTGCTAAGAGCTCCTCTAAGCTCAGTTGGCTCTGGCATAAACGCCTGAGTCACTTAAACTTCAAGATTATTAACAAAATTTCTAGACTCTCTCTTGTAGATGGTCTACCTAATGAAGTTTTTAGCAAAGACCACGTGTGCGGAGCATGTCAGGAAGGCAAGCAAACCAAAACCTCATTCAAAGAGAAAGAAGCCTTCTCAACTGATAGAGTGCTTCAGCTCCTGCACATGGATCTTTTTGGTCCAGTTACTCCTGTCAGCATAAATGGTAGGAAATATACCCTTGTTGTTGTTGATGATTATTCCAGGTATACATGGGTTATTTTCTTGCTGAACAAGAAGGAGACTCAGGTCAAGCTTCCAGAGTTACTCAAGCAATTGAGTACTAAACAGGGTCAGAGCATAGTCAGGATCTGATCAGATCGAGGAACAGAGTTTATAAACTCTATTATAACTGACTTTTGTACTAACCATGGTATAGCTCATGAGACTTCTGCAGCCAGGACCCCTCAGTAGAATGGGGTAGCTGAAAGAAGGAATCGGACCCTGAAGGAAGCTGCCAGGACCATGTTGGCTGAGTCAGGACTGCCCAAGAAGTACTGGGCTGAAGCAATCAACACTGCTTGCTATACTCAGAACCGATCTATGCTGAACAAACAGCATGCTCAGACACCTTATGAAACTTGGAACAAGAGGAAACCTCGCATCTCTTATTTCCATATCTTTGGGTGCAAGTGTTTCATCCTGAACAATGGGAAAGACCAGCTGAAAGCCTTTGATAGCAAATCTGTTGAGGGAGTCTTCTTATGATATTCCTCAGTCAGTAAAGCCTTCAGGGTGTATAACTGTCGGACCCTTTGTGTGGAGGAAACACCTCATGTTGTGTTTGATGAGACTGCATCAGTGCATAGGAAACAGGTTCAAAGTCCTGACACTGAGGGGGTTACCAAGAGAACAACAAGATTGAGCCTGAAAAATCCTGAATTCAAGACCAAACTTGTCAGTACTCCCAAAGGATGGGATGATGATTGTTGGGACAATCTGAGTGTTTTGATTAGATCCCAAAACCCCTGATGAATCTGCCTAAGTATAGTTGTACAGGATAAAATAGTTTAGGATAGTTAGGTTAGAAATTCAGTACAGGAGGACCATGCTGAAAACTGAAGAATATTGGAGTCGACCCAATTTACTGAATTCTGAAGTGTAAACCATCCTGAAGGAGTCAGTCAGTCTTGCTGAAGATTGTCTGTTCTGAAGCTGAAGATCGAAGCCTGCTGATTCATCCTGAAGTCAATCCTGATGTACCATTGGCTGATGTTTCTACTGAGTACACTAAGCATACTCAGGACAGAAGTTAGTCAGTGAAGAGTAAGTGTCACCTATCAGGCTGTGCTGAATGCACTAAAGACCTGACTTAGGCCTTGGTTCAGTTCACCTGAATCCTGTAAGTCCGAAGCAAAAAGGTTTCACATACTGGGCTGAATAACCTATCAGGCTGTGCTGAATGCACATAGGACCTGACTCAGGCCGTGGTTCAGATCACCTGAATCATGTAAGTCCAAACAAAAGGTTATTTATACTATGGGACAAGAGACAAAGAGAATGTCAGTAAGACTCCATTAAGACACACGTTCAGATTGAGTTATTAACAAGAGACTCAGAGCATTGAATGTACGAGGAAGAACAAATGTCTGAAGGTCAACTAGCTGTTATAACGGAGAGCCAATGATCTTTCGACACGCATGCACGGAGTCTGCGCAACATTTAATGCGACATTTAATGCGTCTCAGAAAGTTGCAGGTGATGTGACAACTTGCCAGAATAAGCATGGCTGGTAGGTCAAACAGTATTTCTAGCCTGCAATCTACCTAAAATAGGAAAGATTTGATTTGATCTCCTCCAACGGATCTATTTTGAATCTTGCCTATAAATATGGAGAGCCGTGCACCCATTCAAAGCTAACGGGAAATTTCGAAGAGAAAACTCTCAAGAATCCAAGCATTCAAAGCATACCATAAACAACACTCTGCAATTAAATTTCCCTAGTGTTGTAGTAGGATTCACTCTGTATTTGCTTAGATCGATAGCTCCATTATTTAGCATTATTTTGTATTGCTAGAGCTATCTTAGTTGGAAACCAGAATACCAAACCACTCAAGGTGTGAGATTGGTTAGTTAGAAGGACTGGGACTTGTAAAACGCCCAGGGGTCAGTTCCTACGAGAGGAAGTTGGCTACTCGTGTCCCTTGGCACGTAAAACCCAAGTACCTATCCTCAGGGTTTTGAGGATAGCTTCCTGTTAAATCAGGTCGTGGACGTAGGAGTTGGTTATCTCCGAACCACGTTAAAAAGTCCCCTGTGTGCTGATTTACTGTTCTGTTCAGGATCATATCTGTCATCATAATAAACTGAACATTCTGCACCATTTTTCTATTCAGGATTGAATCAATCATCCTGAATCTTAATACTGTGCACTCAGCCTTAACCACCAGTTTTCTAAGCAAACTCAGAGAAAATGTTTTCAGAAACTAAAACGAGTAGAATCTAAGGGCTCACTTTCCGCACTCACTCTGGCTCACTGAGATAGTGGTCCAACTGACTAGCTTCCGAGCTGTCAGTAGGTTTGTTATCTCTACTGAGCGTCCGAGCACTATACTCACACTCAGCTTATCTGACTCGTTACTGAACTGTCCCTGCTGCCCCTGTGGACCTTCAGCATACTGAGTACTTCAGGAAATCCTGACTGAGTGTGTTAGAGCTTTTTTCTGAGTCATTCAGAAAAATCTGACATCAGTGTATTCCTCCCCATACACTGATTATACTCATTTCGGGACCAACAAGTGGTATCAGAGCAGTGGTTCAAAAGATCACTGACTTTGTTTACCAACAGTTTCTGAGGAGAAACTTTTGGTGGTCTACTGAACTGATCTTGTTTCTGAAAAACTGCATATCATGGCATCCAGTTCTAAACGCCTCGAGGGCAATCTTCCTGAATTCTCTATTGACAATTATGACTATTGGAAATTCAGGGTACTTGCACATCTCTACTCTATCCATGATCAGATGCCACAGGTGATTGAGCATGGCCCAATCAGATTTATGAGAAATCTTCAGACGACTTGACCCGTTGCTGGCAATGTACCTGTTCCAGCCGCCGGAGATGAAGAGGTGGAGAGGTCCGCACTTAATTCTGATTAGATTAAGCAAATCGGACTGGATAATGTTGCTAGGAACATTATACTCCACACCGTTTCTTACAAGAATTCGGTCAGACTTATGCACCTGAGGACAGCTAAGGAGATCTGTGATACCCTGAGGGAAATGAGTGAGGGATCAGAAAAGATCAAGGAGAACAAGAGAGACCTTGAAATTAGGAAGTTCGAAGCCTTCGGGATGTTAGAGGGTGAATCCATCGATCAGATGGAAGCTCGGTTCATTAAGATGATGAACGAGCTAGCAACCCTTGGGAAGGAGTTTCCCAAGAGGGAGGTGTCTTCTAAAATCCTAAATTGTCTCCCTGAAAGATGGGACACAGGAGTAATCTTGCTAAAGAATACTCAGGACCTTACAAACATTCCTTACTCTCATCTATTCTCAGAGTTGAAAGCTCTGGAATTCGACCTCGATAAGAGGAAGAAGGGTGTTGTCAATGAGGAAGTTAGTGAGGAGAAGACTCCTGAAAAGGAAAAGAGTGTGGCTCTTAAAGGTACTCCTGAGCCTGAGGCTGGATCTGGCTCCAAGTCTCTGAAGGACATGAACAAAGATGAGCTAGCCTTGGAGTACAGCCTGATGGCACGGCAATTCGAGAAACTGAACTCTCGTTTCGGTAGGTATAAGAAATTTTGTACTGACACCCGTGATCGCAGGTACTCCAGCCCCAGGAGATCTAGCCCCCGAAGAGAAGAAAGGAGGGGTTCAGATTCCAGGAGGGATAGCAACAAGCCGGAGAGATGAAGAGATGAGAAGAGGAGAGATGATGTGCCCAGAAGATCCAGCTCCAAACCTGAACGATCATCAGGGAGCAGGAGGGAATCATCTGATAAAAGGTACACTGATAAGAAGTTTGCTTCTGATGTAGATCAGTGCTACCACTGGAAAAAGACGGACACTATCAGTATGATTGTCTGGAGCTCAGTGCTCGTGAGCGAGAAGATCAGAGAGCCAAGAGACAGCTCAAGGCATCAGACCGGAGAGCGTTGCTTGCTGAGGATTCCTCAAATTCAGATGGCCCAGGACGCCGGTCCCCTGAACTCTTCTCCGATGAAGAGTATGATGACCTCTGCATGATGGCAGATGACGAGGTATGTTCTTCTGCCTCTTCTCCTGATCACGCACCTGAGCTTAGCTCAGATTCGGCAGGAGAACTCAACCTTCAGCTCGCCCTAGATCAATTGATGGTTGACTTCTCAAGGCTGCAGGAGACTCATACTCAAACAGTGGATGTGAATGCACATCTGAGTGAGGAGAACGATCGGTTAACTGAGTCTCTCAGAGTAAGAGATATTGAAGAAGCCCTCAGATTAGTACATCTTCAGGAAGACCTACTTCATGCTTGGAACAAGCATGATGAAGCTCCACTGGAGGTAGAAAGACTGAAGGGAATAATCAGCTCGCTGATTGAGACTCGTGACACGGATCTGTTCCTTGCTCAGGAACAACTGATGATTGAGCGAATTGCTCTGAGAGTGATGTTCGAAACTGAGTGGCAAGCTCGCATTTGTGCTGAGCAAACTGCTTGGGATCTTGAGCTGATCTCAAAGGAGAAAGCTCATGAAGAGATGGTGCTTCAATACACCTCTGAAATTGAGGCCCTGAAAGAAACAAATGGGCTTCTTGAAGTTAAGCTGAAGAAGTTATACACATCTACCCAAGTGGTTGATGAGTTGACAAGTTTCTCTCAGCTGACTAATGGTGCTAAAGCTGGGTTAGGCTACGATGCCTCAAAAGACCCAAAGGGCAAGAAAAAGAGAGGTGCTTCAGGGAGCAACTCTCAGAAGAAGTTTGTCCCTGTCCTAACTGATGACAAGAGCTCAAGTGTTGCTCATCAGAATAAAGGCAAAGGGAAGGAGAAAATGCCTGCTGAACCTGTCAGGCAAAGGACTGAGGATTCTAGGCCAAAACCTAAGGGAAAGGCCAAGGCTCCTCATCCTGAGTCAGGTAAGACAGATCAAGGGAAATCCAAGGCTTAGCCTAGGAATCCTCAATCTGGGAAAAAATTTGCCCCAACACTTCTCAGGCCCAGCCTAGAAATGTTCAGAGCAGAAGAAACTCAGGACAGAGGAGGCCTCAGGCAAGGCCATGGATTACTGAGGTCCAGATCTCTCAGAAAGGGCACAGAGCCCATCAGGAGCGTCCTAATCCTCAAAGGAGAAGGACAAACCAAGTGGCCTCTGAAAGGTAAAGGAGACCTGACTCCAGAAACACTCAGGCTAGACCTCAAGTACCAAAAGGTCAGGCCCAAGCTGCTCCTTCTAGGGATCAAACTCAGCCCAATGCACCCAGGCCAAGGAGGAACAGGAGGCCCATCCCCAGAAATCAATATAGGTCTCCTGTATCTCAGGCTGACTCCCATACACCCTCAACTTCCCAGGCACAAAGGAAGAAGAGAACTGTGTATGTTGATATTTCAGGGAAACATGTTTACTCTTCTGATGCTATCAGAATTTTTAAACAAATCTGGATCCCGAAGGGTATGACTGACTCAGTAGGACCCAATACGAGATGGGTACCTGAGGCCTGATTCTTTTCAGGTCACTGCGGGCTACAAAAAGAGGAAGGAGGATCTGATGAAGGACTGGTACTTGGACTCAGGATGTTCAAGGCACATGACCGGATTTCGTGATCTCCTTTAGGATTATGTAGCTCAAGAAGGCCCGCAGGTAACCTTTGGTGATAACTCTAAGGGTTTCACCAGAGGATTCGGAACCCTTGTTATTAATCTGTCTGTGTACTGAATGTATCATATGTTGAGGGACAGAGACATAACTTACTCTCGGTTAGTCAGTTCTGTGACCGAGGATATAGTGTAGAATTTACATCTAACATGTGTCTTGTGAAGGACAAATCTACACTACAAGTTCTGATTATAGGTGTCAGGAGGGGCAATGTATATTTTGCTGACTTCAAGAGCAGCCCTCCTGAAACCTGTCTGGTCGCTAAGAGCTCCTCTGAGCTCAGTTAGCTTTGGCATAAACGTCTGAGTCACTTAAACTTCAAGATTATTAACAAAATCTCTAGACTTTCTCTTGTAGATGGTCTGCCTAATGAAGTTTTTAGCTAAGACCACGTGTGCGGAGCATGTCAGGAAGGCAAGCAAACCAAAGCCTCATTCAAGGTGAAGGAAGCCTTCTCTACTGACAGAGTGCTTCAGCTCCTGCACATGGATCTCTTTGGTCCAGTAACTCCTGTCAGCATAAATGGTAGGAAATATACCCTTGTTGTTGTTGATGATTATTCCAGGTACACATGGGTTATTTTATTGCTGAACAAAAAGGAGACTCAGGTCAAGCTTCTAGAGTTACTCAAGCAATTGAGTACTGAATAGGGTCATAGCATAGTCAGGATCCGATCAGATCGAGGAACCGAGTTTATAAACTCTATTATAACTGACTTTTGTACTAACCATGGTATAGCTCATGAGACTTCTGCAGCCAGGACCCCTCAGCAGAATGGGGTAGCTGAAAGAAGGAATCGAACCCTGAAGGAAGCTGCCAGGACCATGTTGGCTGAATCAGGACTGCCCAAGAAGTACTGGTCTGAAGCAATCAACACTGCTTGCTACACTCAGAACCGATCTATGCTGAACAAACAACACGCTCAGACACCCTATGAAACTTGGAACAAGAGGAAGCCTCGCATCTCTTATTTCCATATTTTTGGGTGTAAGTGTTTCATCCTGAACAATGGGAAAGACCAGCTGAAAGCCTTTGATAGCAAATCTGATGAGGGAGTTTTCTTAGGATACTCCTCAGTCAGTAAAGCTTTCAGGGTGTATAACTGTCGGACCCTTTGTGTGGAGGAAACACCTCATGTTGTGTTTGATGAGACTGCATCAGTGCATAGGAAACAGGTTCCAAGTCCTGACACTGAGGGAATTACCAAAAGAGTAACAAGGCTGAGTCTGAAGAATCCTAAATTCAAGATCAAACTTGTCAGTGCTCCCAAGGGATGGGATGATGATGATGAAGATCAGGATGGACTTCAGACCAACTCTCAGCAAGCCCCTGCCTCGGAAAATGTTGAGTCTCAGACGGAAGGACAAACTCAACCTGAGGTACGTACTGTCGGTGATGATGCTTCTGCACCTGAGACAGTTACTGAGTCCAACACTGTAGGGGGAAACAATAAATTTGATATTGGTCAACCCTCAGGAAATGACTCAGTATCCCCGGTTCTTGCTCGTTCCGCTTCTTTGCCTATTATTGTCGAGACTAATGTTTCAGGATCAGGCAATGGAACGTCAGTTGCTCCCAGTGCTCCAGTCAGCAGGAGGCGATGGCTAGGTGATCGCTCATTGGCTGATATCATTGGGGATATCAATGAGGGGGTCAGGACGAGGTTGTCCTTTGGTGAAAGCGCTATGTTTTCTTGCTTCCTGAGTGATCAGGAACCTACAAGCATAGAAGAAGCTCTAGCTGATCCCAACTGGATCCTAGCTATGCAGGATGAGCTCAATCAGTTTGAGCGGAATCTGGTTTGGGAGTTAGTTGAGAGACCTAGGCGTCAACATGTTATTGGCACCAAGTGGGTTTTTAAGAACAAGAGGGATGAGAAGAATGTTGTTGTCAGAAATAAGAACAGACTAGTAGCAAAGGGTTACTCTCAGGCCGAGGGTATCGACTATGATGAGACCTTTGCTCCAGTCGCAAGATTGGAAGCAATCAGGTTGTTTCTGGCTTATGCAACATTCAGGAAATTCAAAGTGTATCAGATGGACGTAAAGAGTGCTTTTCTGAATGGTGTACTGAATGAAGAGGTGTATGTTGAGCAACCTCCTGGATTCGAAGTTGGTAATAAGGTATATCACCTGAAGAAAGCTCTTTATGGCCTGAAGCAAGCTCCGAGAGCTTGGTATGATACATTATCCCAATTCCTGATAGACCACGGGTTCGTGAAAGGAACAGTGGACAGGACCCTCTTCCAGATCACCGAAGGGGAAGACATTCTCTTGGTTCAGATTTATGTGGATGACATAATATTTCGATCTCCTAATCTGAAGCTTTGTGAGAAATTCTCCAAGCTGATGACTGGGAAATTTGAGATGTCAATGATGGGAGAAATGAATTTCTTTCTGGGTCTCCAAGTCAGGCAAACTGACTCCGGAATTTTCATTAATCAGTCCAAGTATGCGAGGGACTTGATTCAAAAATTTAGAGTTCAGTCCAGCAAAATCTCACGCATTCCCATGAACACAAATGAGAAGCTGGATCCTGACAAAGAAGGAGTCTCAGTAAATCAGACTGAATATAGGGCACTGATAGGATCTTTATTATATCTGACTGCTAGTCGACCTGACATCACTTATGCAGTTGGAGTTTGTGCAAGGTATCAGTCTGATCCAAAGAAGAGTCATCTAGAGGGTGCCAAAAAGATACTGAAATACCTGAGAGGTACAGTCAATCTAGGGTTTTGGTATCCCTCTGATGACAACCTAGAACTGACTGGCTATTCAGATGCTGATTATGGAGGCTGTAGACTTGATAGGAAATCAACTACAGGCACATGTCAGTTTCTAGGGAGTAAACTGATCTCTTGGTTTTCTAAAAAACAAACCAGTGTTGCAACGTCTACTACTGAGGCTGAGTTTATGGCGGTAGGCAGTTGTTGTTCTCGGATTCTTTGGCTGAAAGAACAACTGAGAGACTACCAAATAGAGGCCACTGAAGTTCCAATTTATTGTGACAATAATAGTGTCATTGCCATATCCCAAAACCCAGTCTTACACACAAGTTGTATGCATGTAGACATTAGGCATCACTTTATCAGAGATCATGTTGAGAAGAAGGACATCAGGATGGAGAGAGTCCCTACTAAAAAACAGAGAGCTGACATCCTGACTAAGGCTTTGCCTGAAACCAGGTTTGTTGAGTTATCAGTAGAGTTAGGACTCCTTGACCCAGGCTTAGGTGATTCAGTCTGAATCTCTGATAAGAATGCACAAGGTCAGGGGGAATAACTCATATGGACTCGGGATGAAGGAATCCCAGAGAGAATGTGAATGGTTGTAGGGGGAACATTCAGTATAAAATGGATGATCAGTATAGACTGACTAAGCTTCAGGACACAGAACTCAGGGCTTGTCACCCTGATAGTGCAATAAGTGGTATCAGTCAGAATACAAATCTGACTGACTGGTATGTTTTCTGATTTTTATCTAGTCATCTGATCTTGCGTGCATTTTCCTTATACTGTTTGCTGTACTGTCAAATCAATTTAATTTGTCAAATGATCCCAGCCATTCGTTTTAATATTCAGTTATTATTTAATATGATTTATTTGAATTAAATACGGACATGCTCTAATGTGCATTCAATGCACTGTGGGCGGGAACAGTTTTCGATAAAATTTGACCAATTACTTTTGAAAAATCGAAGAGTCAAATGCTTTTCACTGCTCAATCTTGACCATTGAATCTCATAGGTCATTATTTTCTAAGCCACCCGATTAAAACCGAATTTTTGTATAAATAGGGGAAGATTGTGTTGTTAAAATCTTTATGCACCTAAATATTTTCCTTACATATTTTCTCTAAAACCCGATTCTCTTCATTTCTTCATATTACTTCAATGGCGTCTCCATCTGCAGATTCCTTCTTTGGAAATCTTTTCCATCTAAGGAATGAGATTCATTATGAACCGTATGGGGATTTTTCTTCTAACTACCCCGATATTTTGCCTGTACAAGAACTTTTCAATAATGCAGGTCTTCTGCAATTCATTACTGCAAGACCACAGAGGCTCCACCCGAGACTTGTTGCTGCATTCTACATAAAGATGGCGCAGAACAAGGAGTCCCAGGTGTCACGCCCCAATTTTCATAAACAACAGAAATCTTACTTTTAAGTAATTTGGAAAACATCTTTTTAGAACGTGAACCCTCACGCTTGGAATAAAATTTCTTTTCTTTTAAAAACCTTTTAGAACTAAATCAGAGTAAAACATTTTTAATAATTGAACCCTTGACTTAATATACATAGCTCATTCAATACAATCATAAAAATCATGAAATATCATCTCAAATATAATTAACATAATTCACATGTGTAACTAACTTATTCTACAAACATACAACATAAAAGACATCAATTGAATCATGCAACACTTCACAAATATTTCATGGAACAGCAGCTGGTGTGTTACTTTTGAAAATAGGTCGGGGTGTATTCATCAAAACTGGGTGTGTACGAAAACAGCCCACTAACTAATACAAAATCCTATTTCTCTAACACTCCTATCTTGTCATGCAATTTATAACCTCTAAATACTTAAATAAATCATATAAGACATATTAAAAGGAATTACCAAGAAAGCTCCACTTATCTCACATAAAAATGATGTCGTAGTAAGTTAAAGGACTATAACGAACCCTAGATTTCTACTATGAATAAATTTGTGAAATTAGGCTAACATACATAATATTTTAATTACTCAAAAAATATCATATAGCAATAAGACAATTATTCATGCGTCCATCTCTAATAATCTAAAATCACAGTTTCATAAACATTCAAAGATTTCATACTTTCAGCAGTGCGTCATCAACAAAATAAATCAATTAAAAATACTTAAGCTACTGGAAAAATTCCACAAAAATTCATATTGGTTACTGACTTCATATAATATTTATCTATAATTTTTACCAAATTTTATCCGTAACTAATTTTTATCAAAAATTCTCGAGATTCGGAAATCCCCACAAACTGCCACATATTTTTCAAAAATTCATAACTAATTCGTTCTAACTCCAAATAAGACGATTCAAGATGCGTTGGAAAGCTAATTAAAAACTCTAACCGAATATCATAAGAAACTTTCGATATCAATGAGTCGCGAAACCGTATACTCACTTAAAAAAAATACTGGAAGACTTCTACACATCAAATCCTAAACATGCAAAATACTAAATCTTATATTTACTAACTTCATAAAATTTCCAATAAATATCTATATCTGATATGCAGCCTAAACCTTCAGAATTCATCATAATATAAAATTTCACCTTTTCATGATTCATCAAATTAAACCAAACAAGCATAATACTCAATGTACTCATATTAGAATCAAAGAAACTAATTTAGTCAATTACGTGTCCATGCACTTAATCGAATAAAACATGCAAACGTCCAAGCTTGTGGAAATCACAAAGTGCCGAAACCATAATTAATACTTGCAAACATAAAAATATAAAGCCTACTTGATATTTATTAATCCTTTATCTTATTTTACTCGCATCACATCCACCCTCCTCCGCATCGCCAATCTCGTAGCCTTTACTCTTGAAAATCTGAAATATAATTCGGTGAAGGGGTGAGCAATTATAAAATAATCACTCCGTGGGGATAGTTTAATTCGAAGTCTAAATATAATGGACATGTAAACGTGAAAACATACCAATCATTCTTAATCTTTGATACGACTTAAGCGTATCTCTTTTGACACTACATAAGAGCATCCATTCTTTGATACCACATAAGGATATCCATTAATTTGGCACTACTTAAGAGCACCCATTGGTTGATACTACATAAGAGTATCCATTCTTTGATACCACATAAGGATATCCATTAATTTGGCACTACTTAAGAGCACCCATTGGTTGATACTACATAAGAGTATCCATTCTTTTAGCACATAAACACATAAACACATCAAACATAGTATTTAAAAATCGAACTAGAGTTACCACTTTTCACCGTTTAAACCCCCACCTTTTCTTGTCTTGAAAATTAGAGATGTGTTGTACGTTGGCTTGCTAAATCCTTGATTGAAATCCTACTTCTTCTTCCTCAACAAAGCTCACGAAAACTGCCCTATAACTTCATGAAAGTGCCAAATTTTGGGGTGACTTAGGGCTGGCCGAATTTTGGGGTGTCTAAGGGTTAAGAAGTGATCCTAGATCATCTATTTATAAGGACTAAAAGTCTTGTAGGGTTTCCTACAAGGGCTTGGACGAAATTATGGCTAAAATGGAAAGGAAATTGGCCTAATATCTTGATGAATCTCTTATACCAATCTTGACAACTTATTTCCAAAAATAATAGATCCTTACCAACTCTTATTCTCTTGATACTTAACCTTCAAGTAAGTATTTTTCTTGCATAAGAAAATATGACTTATTTCCATAAATAAAGGTACTAAAAGTCCAAGTCTTAATACCCTAGTATTTTTCGAAAATTCCTATTAATACTAAAGTCCTTATTTTCGAAAATCATCAATACATTCCCAAGTATTATTCTTAATCCCATTCTTGGTCAAAACCTCATAAAGTCAAATCGCTAAAATTAATTTCTCAATTACTAACATACCCTTAATGAATTAATACTAAAGGAAATAATATTCTTAGTGGACTAATACTATAAACTCAAACAATAATACTACTCTTCCTTAACCCTAATACTTCGAAACTTAATACTATCTTGAGAGTCCAATTAATACTAATTGGGACAACTAATATTAAGCAAGAAAATAGGATAAAACTCAAGCTTAAGAACTTAAAGGACTAAAAACTAACTCTCTAAAAATATGTAGGCACAAACGGCACTCTTCACAAGGTGACCGACTACTTCTTCTAGTGACTAAGTCTACCCTTAACTTGCCGCATCAACTTAATTATCCTCCAAGTAAATATCTTCTAGAGAAATCTAATGCTACTTCTCCTTAATAAAAGTGCTAATCCTTATTCTTGCCAATATTACTTACCTCAATAAATAAATCTTGTACTTAATAAATTAATCCCACAATTAACTCCAAACTCAAATCTAAATCCTCAATTAATCACCAATTATCCGTGAATAATCCTTTGGAAGAATTCATAAACTTGCGGCTGAAATTAATGCAATAATCATTTAAGAATATCAAATCTTAACAATTCTAACCTCACTATTAATAATAAATATCAATTCCTAATAATTCCAATATTAAAACCTTAACTTAGTAACTGAATTAATCCTCAAATAAACTAACTCAACTTAAAACTTCACAATTATTCCCAAAGATACACTAAAAATTCCTCAAGTGATTTAAGAGATTTAATCTCAAAATATCCAATAAATAAATATCAAATATCATCTCTTCGTCTCCCCAATTAAACATATCCTTACAATATCTCTCTTGTCCCTAAATAATAATACTCCTTACTTTTGCAAGTAACATTTAACACCTAGCAGTAAAATCTCAACTTAACTCCTACATATCCGACACATATAGTCTAACTTTGCAACATACACCTTTATCCCTTGAGAGTAATACCTTAAAGTCCTAACATTATTCCTTGGCTTAAAATCCAAATATTTGATTAATAAAAAAGATTCCGATAATAATCTCTTGATATTGATTTCAAGAAAATCTAAACCTTGAATATTTTCTTGATCTATAACCTTTCATATAATCTAATCGAGATCCCAAAAGGTCATTCCTAATTTCTTGGTCTTAATCTTTAATCACATATCCTAGTCAAGATCCCATATAAGTCCATTCTTATCTCTAAAATAACAACCTCACTAATACCCTTAGTAAATTGGTACTTAATAAATCCTAATTTTCTCAATCCAATTTGAATTATAACACTTAATAACCAATCAAGCTAAATCCTCTTAATCCTTAAATTAAATACTTAATTGGATCATATCTTAATTTGGCTCTCTAACTTTTAATTCACATACTAAAGCCCAAAAATACATTATCAAGAACTTAATCTTAATTCCCAAATACTCCAATCAACTTTATTAATTTAATCATCAGAAAATTAATACTTAAGGCTCGTGAAAAACTTAAATAACTAAAGCACAATATTTAATCCTACGCGCAACTTAACTTTAAAACCTCAAATGACGACTTATAAAATATAACTTGAATCCATTTATGCTGGGTGTTACACCAGGAGTGGGAAACTTGTATACCCCTGACCACCTGTACAAAGGGGAAGGATGGAGAGGACGAGATGACCAGGAGATGGGTCACTCTCAACATCCAGAGGAAGATTAAGGAGGTTTTTAATCTTCCCAGTTCAGGACGAAGCCCAGTGGATTATGGGTATGGGAATGAGAAGGACTTTCTCCAGTCCTTATGTGATAGGGATGTCGTCCTGAAGTCGGGCCTGAACAAATCAGTCTTGAGGACTGAAAACCGCCACTTCTTCGACCAGACAAGTCAGGGAGTGATGGGGATTGCCGGAGGATTGGAGCAGATCTCCAGACCAAAGCTTTATACGATGATGGCAATCTCGGACGCCTCTATGCACAACGTTAACTGGGAGGATTACTTCCTCCAAATGCTGGTGGCTGAGACCAGCAAAATCAGGTACTCGCCAGAGGTGCAGGCGACATTCGAGGCCAAGATGCACTTTAGCACCAAGATTTCTATGCTCTTGGAGACCCTGGATCCCGGTGATGTGGATCAGGCCCAATCACTCGAGATTCCAGTGAAAATCAATCTATTCAGAGCTTACTCCGATGATGCTGGCACCAGGAGAAGGCCTCAGACTCAGAAGAAGAAGGCCCAGGTGAGCATGACTGAAAGAGTCAAGGCTCAGGCAGGCAAGTCTTTTGAGTCTGATACAGCAAAGCCAGCGGAGGATAAATCTAAGCCCTCAAGACCCAAGCAACAAAAGCTAAAATTTCTCTATTCAGGGTCAGCTGAGCGAGAGAAGAAACTCGTGGAAGAGCGAGAGAAAAAAACTTGTGGAAGAGAGGGCTGCTGAAGAAGCTGTTCAGCATGCAACTCCGGAGAGGGAACCAGCTCAGGCGCAGGCCATTCTAAAAATTGCTCCCATTTCATCTGTTCCGGATGTTGTATCCCCTGATCCTAATCAACTGATCCTTAACATCGCTGAAACTTATCAGAGTTTGGATCAGGTGGAGCCTGCTCAGGAAGGAGGAGTTGAGCAGGAGACTACTGAACCAGTTCAGGTTGAAACACCATGGCCGTTCCCTGCGCCCGATGTGAATATTCTTTCAGACTTTGAGATAGTAGCAAGGGGAGCGGCAGCTGAAATGGTGGAAAGGAGATTTCATGATCTCACTGAAGCTCAGAAGGAGGCAGTTGTGCAACTCCGCACTTTTGCCATGATAAGAAATGCTACATGGTCTGAGCTCAGTCAGCTAGGAGAATCCAGAGGTTGGGACTGCATTGCAGAATTAGAAGCCGCCCTCTTTGATCATTTTGATGTAAACTCTCTACATCAATTGATTAAGATGGTGGATTTTATCAGAACAGTGCGCCGAACCTATCCTGAGCCTGAAACTCAGAAAGCTAAAGAAGAGAAGGGAGAGGTGAAGGAAGCTGAGCAGGAGGTGGTAGTGGTTGCTGATGATGATCAGCAAGGTGGCACTGAGGGAGTCAGTGCACCGGCCGATGAAGCAATCCTGGGACCCGGGATTGCGGAGGCTTCAGGAGAGGGTCCACCAGGCATGGTCCGAGTCAGAGGCAAATGGACTACACCCGAAGCAATATATCTTCAGAATTCCTCACGAGCTCTTGGCAATCTGCACAGGAGAGTCATCCTCGTTGAGCGAAAAACTAGTAGGGTTGGTT
>JAPKLY010002253.1:0-26008 GCA_026898435.1 Prunella vulgaris | reverse complement strand
TAACTCTCGCAGAGGTCAGAGAGCAGAAACTTGCGCTCCTCCCTCTGTAAAGAATTTTTTACTATGAAAGAAGTAAAAAATTTCATTTTTCCTTACTCTCGCAGAGGTCAGAGAGCATAAACTTGCGCTCCTCCCTCTGGAATGAATTTTTTACTATGAAAGAAGTAAAAAATTTCATTTTTCTTAACTCTCGCAGAGGTCTGAGAGCAGAAACTTGCGCTCCTCCCTCTGGAAATAATTTTTTACTATGAAAGAAGTAAAAAATTTTGTTTTTCTTAACTCTCGCAGAGGTCAGAGTGCAGAAACTTGCGCTCCTCCCTCTGGAAAGAATTTTTTACTATGAAAGAAGTAAAAAATTTCATTTTTCTTAACTCTGAACAATCTTCTTTAACATCTCCCTGGATTAGCAACAGTAATTCCTGGGGAGTTTTTCATTGAAATTCGTAAACTTCAGCCATGCTTACATAATATGCATGGTCTTTTACTTGAAAGCATTCATAATCCTATCCTTCCTTAGACATAATATTTCTTCAAATTCACTATGTCCCAGGGCCTTAGCAGTTTGTTTCCTTCTTCATCTTGTAATTCATAAGCTCCTCCTATCAATGTTTCTGCTATCACGTAGGGGCCTTCCCAGTTAGGCTCCAATTTCCCTGTAGGTTTGAGTACATCTGCCCTTCTTAGTACCAAGTCTCCTTTTTCCAGCTTGCGTTCTTTCACTTTCTTACTGTACGCCGCTTTCACTTGCGATTTGTACCTTCCTGCTCTAATCCGAGCCATTTCCCTTTCCTCTGCCACTAAGTCCAAATTCTCTCTTCTCAGCTGTGCATTCTGACCTTCTTCATACATCTGAATCCTGTGGCTTTCTATCCCTACTTCCGCTGGGATAACTGTCGAGGCTCCATACACCAAATTAAACGGGGTCTCTCCCGTAGCTGTCTTGAATCCAGTTCGATAAGCCCAGAGGACAGAGTCCAGATGCTCTGCCCAATTTCCTCTGCTTCCTTCCAACTTTGCCTTGATCCCGTTCACTATGGTTCTGTTGGTTACTTCCACCTGACCATTGGCTTATGGATGTGCCACTGATGCCCATCTTTGTTGTATTCTCATCTCTTCACACCATCCCCTCACTCTTGCTCCTGTAAACTGAGCGCCATTATCTGACACCAGGATTCTGGGTATACCAAATCTGCAGCAAATGTTTTTCCACAGGAATCTAATAACAGCTCCTTCATCTATCTTCTGCACGGCCTCCGCTTCAGCCCACTTGCTGAAGTAATCCACTGCTACTATTAAGAACACCTTTTCTCCACTCACCTTTGGGAACTTCCCCACTATATCTATTCCCCATTTGTCAAATGGACATGGTGAATACATGACTCCTAACCCTCCAGTAGGCACATGTATCAATGAACCATGTCTCTGACATTTGTCACATCTCTGTATCAAGTTTCTGGCATCACTTAGGATAGTAGGCCAAAAGTAACCAGGTCACGAGCTACGTCACGAGCTCCTGTGTGACGTCCCCCACAACCTTCATGAATTTCTCTCAACAAATAATTTCCTTCTTGAGTGGATACACACCTTAGGTAAGGTTGAGTAAATGACCTTTTGTATAAGAACTCTCCAATCATGCAGAATCATGCATACACAGTTATGCTCACCTTCTCGAACCCCTCTAGCTTCTGCCCTGTTTGTAGGAAATGAATAATGTGAGACCTCCAATCTACCTCTATCTCTACAGCTCCCATTTCCAAGTGAACTATTCGATCTTTCACAGTAATTAAGGTGATCTTACCTCTGACTTCTTCAGAGGCGCTCGCCATCTTGGCAAAGTAATCTGCCTTCAAGTTCCTTCCTCTTGTAATTTGCACCACCCTTAACTCTTCAAACTTCTCTCTTACCTGGGTTGCTACCTCTGCATACTTGGCCATCTTTTCATTTTTCTTTTCATAGGTCCCCTGCAGTTGTTGAGTGACCAATTGAGAATCCGAATATACCAGTGCCTTCTGTGCTCTCATCTCATGGAGCATCTTCATTCCTCTAATCAAGACCTCATACTCAGCTTCATTATTTGATATCTTGAACTCAAACTTGATAGCAAACTGCAATTCCTCTCCTTCAGGTGTGATTATCCAAATACCAGCACCATATCCAGTTTGAGTAACTGACCCATCCACATATGCTTCCCACACTTTAGCCTCTTTGCCTTGTGCAGTTTCTTGTATGAAATCAGCCAACGGCTGTGCCTTGATAGCTTTCCTTACCTCGAATTCAATCTCGTATTCTCCTAACTCCACTGCCCATTTGACCATTCGCCCGGACAAATCTGGCCTTCCAATGATCTTTTGTAAAGGCATGTGAGTCTTAACTGCTATCTTGTGAGCCAAGAAGTATAGTCTCAACCTTCTGGCTGTTGTTATCACAGCAAGGGCTCATTTTTCTATCTCCGAGTATCGTGTTTCTGCGCCGTGTATAACTTTGCTTACGTAATAAACGGGCAATTGCTTGCTTCCTTCCTCTCGCAAGAGGACAGAACTCAGAACACTTTCCCCTACTGAGAAATACATATACAGGGTTTCACCCTTCAAAGGTTTCGTCAACCTGGGTAACTTCATCAAATACTCCTTCAGCTCCTCAAAAGCCTTCTGGAATTCTTCATCCCACTTAAAACGCGATCCCTTTCTTAAGATCTTAAAGAAAGGTAAACTTCTCTCTGCCGATCTTGAGATAAACCTACTTAGTGCGGTTATGCGCCCATTTAACTGCTGGGCCTCCATTAAGTTTCTGGGCGCTTGCATCTCGAGGATAGCCTTCACCTTCTCTTGATTAACTTCTATCCCATCAGGAGTCACGACATATCCCAGAAATTTGCCTGTTCTTACTCCGAAGGCACACTTTACTGGGTTGATAAGTATCTGATATGTTCTCAATACCCCAAATACTTCTTCGAAGTCAGATGCGTGATCTCCTTCCTTGATGCTTTTCACCAACATATCATCTACGTACACCTCCATATTTTTCCCGATTTGTTTCTTGAAGACTATATCCACCATCCTCTGGTATGTCGCCCCTGCGTTATTTAATCCAAACGGCATTTTTACGTAGCCGTAAGTCCCACAAGATACTAGAAAACAAGCTTTGGGCACATCCACTCTATCCATCTATATCTGATGGTATCCTTGATAAGCATCCATCATGGACAATAGCTCACATCCAGAGGTAGAATCTACTAGCTGGTCGATTCTGGGTAGAGGGTAATGATATTTGGGGCATGCTTTGTTAAGATCACAAAAATCGATACACATTCTCCAAGCTCCAGCTCCTTTTTCCACTAATACCGCATTAGATAGCCATTTTGGGAACTGAACCTCCACTATATATTTCGCCCTTAATAGCTTCTGCACTTCTTCTTTGATTACTTCATCCTTCTCAGGCCCAAATCTTCCCAGTTTCTGCTTCACCGGTCTGACTTCTGGATTTACATTCAGGCTATGCAGCGCCACCTTTGGATCGATTCCTATTAAATCCTCTGGCTAAAAAGTGAAGAGATCAGCATTCTTTCTCAAGCAACTGATAATAGATTCTGCGACCCTATGTTCCATCTGCGTGCCAATCCGAGTGGTGAATCCTATTTGGTTCGGAAACAATTCCACGGGCATGAGTTCTTCTTTAGGGAGTACCTTTAGCTCTGGATTCTCTTCTCTCATTTCTTCCATTTTTATCCTCTTTCCGTGAGGATCATCTCCTCTGTTCTCTTGGCTTACTTTCCTGGCCACCTCCCTCACAGTATCAATATAACATTTTCTAGAGCACATTTGATCGCCACTGATTTCCACTACCTCTCTTCCCACAGGAAATTTCATTTTCAAGTGGTAGGTAGATACTACTGCTCGAAACAAGTTCAAAGATGGTCTTCCCATTATTACATTGTATGCGGAGGGTGTATCTACCACCAAAAAGTTAACCATTTTCACACTGAACAAAGGTGGCTCTCCCAGCCTGACCTGCAGTGCTACCTGCCCTTTGGGATGTATTGCCCCTCCAGTGAATCCAAAGAGTGCAGTATCCACAGGCTTAAGTTGCACATTCAAGTTCATCTTTTCAAAACATTCTCGAAAAATAATATCAGCTGAGCTTTCAGTATCAACAAACACTCTTGCCACTCCGTATCCACCTATCTCTGTTGTTATTACGAGGGCGTCATTATGTGGCCTCTGGCCTGTGACTTCATCCTCTGCTCCAAATTTTATTATAGGCATATCCTCTTCCATTCTTACTTGATGAACGTCTCCCGTCTCCCAGGGCCTACTTCCTCTGAGCGATGACTTCCTGACTCTGTTTGAGTCACCGTCGGTAGGTGCTCCCACTATCATCTGAATGAATTCTCTTCTCTGGACTGAACCATCACTTCTAGGGGCTTCCACCAGCTCTTTTCCCTTTTCTCCGGGCTCCCTTCTCCTTCCTCCGAATCTATCTCTGTTTCTTTTCACAAAATCAGATAGGTGACCTTCTCTAATTAACCTTTTGATGGCATCCTTCAGATGCCGGCATTCATTGGTCTTATGACCAAAATCATTGTGATATCTGCAGTAATGCTCAGATCTGGGATTTTTGGGAGGCCTCTTTGCAGAGGAAAGGAATCTAAACCCAGGTATATTGGCCGCCACTTCTAACATCTCAGTAGGCTATAGAACTAAGGGGGTATAAATGTCAAATCTCTCATGTGGCAGTTTTTCCTTCTCATTCTTACTCTTTTCTACCCCTCCTTTCTTCTTCTCAGGCTCTTTCCTTTTTTCTGATCCTCTTTCTTCTTTCTTCATACCTCTGGCCTCTTCCAAATTAGTGTACTTGTCTGCCCTAACTTGCAATTCATCAAAAGATCTAGGTAGTCTTTTAGCCAGAGACCTGAAGAAATCTCCATCCAACAGTCCCTATGCTAACGCATTAGTTCTGACTTCATCAGAGGCAGAGGGCACCTCCAGAGCCGCTTCATTAAAACGAGTGATGAATGTCCTGAGGCTTTCTTGGGGCTTTTGCTTCAGACTAAGCAAGTATATAGAAGTTTTCTCTATTTTTCTGGCACTTGCGAACTGATGCAGAAATAGGTTACTGAGTTTGGTGAATAAATGCACAGAGCCAGCTGGCAGTTGGCTAAACCACTTCTGAGCAGATTTAGTGAGAGTGGTGAGAAATACACGACGCTTCACTCCTTCCGAATACTGATGCAATAATGTACCATTTTCAATTCTTAACAAATGATCCTGTGGATCTGTAGTCCCATCATACTCATAGTTCAGAGCTTTGAACCCATGGGGCAGAGCGTCCCGAAGGATTTTATTAGTGAGAGGAGATCCTCCCAGCCTCACCTCAGTTTTTGTTACTTTCTCACATTGCTTCTAAATTGCTTCCATTTCTCACTTCAAAGAGGCTATGACTCGATTCGTGGTTGTTGCAGTGGTGGATTCAACCACCTCCTCAAAATCTTCTTCATAATCTACCAGATGAGAATCTTTATTCCCTCCCATACTGGTTCTGTTTTCTGGCCAGTCATCTCTCACGGTAGTTCCCCCAACAACTGTTCTACTGATTCTGGTTCGCACATTCCCATCCTCCGGGACGTCTCCCATTGGATGAGGTAATGTGTTGGGCACGTTCCAGGCCCTAGTTTCGAGTCCACATTGGGTCTTAGCTGGGGGCTCGATCGGCAGCCCGGCCTCAGACACGCCCGTGGCCCGGTTTTCTCTCCTCCCCTGATAGAGGGGAGTTTCAGTGTTCAAAACAGGGGCTTCTCTCTGCCCTGTGACCTCTGCTGCTCGGTTTTCCAGGGCCTGATCCACAACTGACTGGATCAAGGCCTTAAGGCTGTCTGCTGTCAAAGTAATCATATTCGTACTGCCTGGTTGCTCATTCACTATCACAGTTGGAGTGCACTGAGCTGTGACTGTTGGCATGTTGGCACTGGCCGGGGTATCAACCACAGCTTCAAATTCTGCCCCTAAATCTCGGGGATCAGGATCGACCATCTCTATCATCCTCGACCCCATTAGTTAACCATATGTAGATAAAAGCAATGACACAATATATACATGTATACAAACATGAGCAACAATAGATCTTCCTCTAAGAAAACTGTTTTCACTTTCCAAAAATAGTAAAAAGGCATTTAAACGTTTACTCCAAGGAAGTTTTCATCACATCTTTTTTCGAAATTCAAATTTTTACCAGCTATTATGCACAAAAATTAAAAACAGCACTATTATATCCTACAACCCTTTTCCAGTGCAGACCCCTCCGTAATGGGCGTTAAGAGGCGAGATCATCTTTATTTCAAGAAATATCGTATCATTTCATAGACATACGAAATGTAAAACTCACACCTCAGCTTATAAATATTTCCCACAGATGGCGCCAGCTGATCGAGTCAAAAAATACTCGTCCAGCAAATTAAACAAGTAATATCAAAGCTATTGAATCAATAACTGTAATCCTCCGCAATTGTTGAGCGATAATCCATCTTCTGCCTTCTGTAATGTCCTTCTAACCTCCTGCGCTTTCCTCCCTGAAGAACTGCACAAAAATCCAGCCGAAAAAGGATTCCTGCGTCGATCCTCCGACGCTCAACTTAGCTCTCAGAAAACTCCTCAAGAATAACCAGAACGAAAGTATGTAGTGTATTGTGAAATATGTGTCATGGAAAATGAAAAAGAGAGAGAGAAAACTATTTATACCCTCCCCCTTGGCAAGAAGGGTAGGATGGTCCTTTCCTCTACTTAGGGACCACTACTAACGGCTCTTAGTTAGTGGAGAAATGCAGCCTAAAGGTGGTATCAATAGTACAATGCATGGCACTCTCCTATTGGTGGAAAGTACACTTTTATTCCCTCACCCTGATTCGGATGGATATGCACACCTAGGTCATAGGTTTCAGTGATAGTGACAGGAATTTCTTTTCTTCTCTGTACTCTGCACGTAGATAGGTCAACTTACCAGAGGTCAGACCTCAGAAGTCAGAGGGAAAGATCTTCCTTCAACCAGATACCTCTTGCTAACACATCTAATCTTCTGCGTTCTGGCAGAGGAATGAGTCCACAGGGCAGCGCTTAACAATCTTCCACTCTTTTGAGATAAGCATAATCTCTAACCAATGCTTTGTTAAACACATTGGGGCCTCGAGGTCCATATTAACTCTTGAGGCTTTATCATCAAGGTGCTTCTTCTTTTCAGAAGGATTTGTATCTGGTCGGTGACCTCTGAGATCACATATCTACGCCCTATCACAAAGTACTGTAAATTCCCTAAGTTTGCAGTTGACATTCTTAGAATTTGGAAATCTTCAGTTGGTAAGGAATTTGCATTTCAGAATTAAGTCTACAGCTGTAGAGTTCATCTGTATAGTTGAGTGACTTTGCAGCTACAGTTTTCCTTTCTACTGAGTTTTCAATTTTCTAGGTTTGTCTTTGCAATTTAGTTATTTTCACAGAGTCTTCTTACAATTCTAACATACCCAAATTACCTCTCAAGATTGAAAATCTTGATTCACATAAAGGTTTAGTGAAAATATCAGCAAGATTCAAATCAGTATGAATCTTTGTCAATTTCACATCCTTTCTTTCAACATGATCTCTTATGAAATGATGTCTTACATCTATGTGTTTTGATCTAAAGTGTAAAACTGGATTATGTGTAATAGCAATAGCACTTGTATTATCACGGAATATAGTTGTTTCCCTTGAATCAATCCCATAGTCTTGTAATTGGTATTGCATCCATAAGATTTGTGCACAATAACTTCCAGCAGCAATGTATTCTGCCTCAGCTGTAGAAAGAGTAATTGAATTTTGCTTTTTACTGTGTCATGCCACCAACCTTTCACCTAGGAATTGACAAATCCCACTAGTACTTTTCCTGTCAATCTTGCTGCCTGCAAAATCTGAGTCAGTGTACCCAATGAGTTCAATTCCTCCTTCTTTAGGATACCATAATCCTAGATTTTGTGTGGATTTGACATACTTGATGATTTTCTTCACAACATTCAAGTGTGATTCCTTAGGATTCACTTGGAATCTAGCACATACACCTACTGCAAACATGATATCAGGTCTGCTAGCTGTAAGGTAGAGCAATGATCCAATTAGTCTCCTATATTTGGTTACATCAACACTTTTGCAATTCTCATCTTTGTTAAGATTCACAGAAGGTGTCATAGGTATATTGGTAGGCCTAGAACTATCAATTCCAAATCTCTTTATAAGCTCTTGAGTATATTTAGCTTGATTGATGAAAATTCCATCTCTTAATTGCTTAACTTGGAATCCCAAAAAGAAATACAGATTTCCCATCATGCTCATTTCAAATTTTTCAGTCATGAGCTTAGAGAATTTTCTGCATAATTCCTCATTGGTTAAGCCAAAGATTATGTCATCAACATAGATTTGGACAAGCAAAATATCATTCCCATGTTGTAATCTGAATAAGGTTTTGTCAACCATTCCCTTTTTGAATCTATTTTTGATCACATGATCACAAAGGGTATCATTCCATGCTCTTGGTGCTTGCTTAAGTACATAAAGGGCTTTTCTAAGCTTATAAACCTTAACTTCAACTGTAGATTCCTCAAATCCTGGTGGTTGTTCTACATACACTTCTTCAAGGAGTAAACCATTAAGAATGCACTCTTTACATCATTTGGTAGAATGTAAAAATCATATGTGCAACACAGGCTAGAAAGATTCTTATAGGTTGTAATCTTGCAATTGGCGCAAATTATTCATCAAAATCTATGCCTTCAGATTGACAATAGCCATGAGCTACTAACCTTTCCTTATTTCTGGTTACAATTCCATCTTCATCAAGTTTGTTCTTGAATACCCACGTTGTTCCAATCACTTTGTGATTCCTAGGTCTTGGAACAAGTTCCCATACTTGATTTCTCTCAAAACCATTCAATTCTTCTTGCATTGTAATAATCCAATTGACATCTTGTAGTGCTTTATGAATATCAATAGGATCTGAAGATGAAAGAAATGTAGCAAACATTGCCTCATGGATTTGTTTTCTAGTTCTTACAGCATCTGGTGGGTTTTCAATTACATGTTAAGGGGGGTGATCTTTCAACCAAATCAAATCTGGCACAGGTTCTAATCCTTGATCATTGTTCTCTACAGCTGTAGATTCACCTACTGCAGACTCATCAAGTCCTTTTGTTGGTGTCTCTACTTTTGTTTGAACATTCTCATGGACTAGATCTTCTACATTCTCTAATGGTGGTAACTCAACAATTATAGTGCCAAAGCCTTTGTTGGTCAAATCTACAGGAGTTTTGATCTCAACATATTACTGTTGACTTGTAACTGTAGAGTTGTCCTCCTTAGAGTCTTCAATAATTTCTTCAGGGAAGCTATGTTGTTCATAAAAAACAACATGATGTGACTCTTCCACAATCATCAATCTCTTGTTTTACACTCTAAATACTTTGCTAACATTAGAATAACCTAGAAAGATACCTTCATCTGACTTTGAATCAAAAGTCTTAAGATATTCTTTCCCATTATTTAGTATGAAGCATTTGCATCCAAAAATGTGTAGATAAGAAATATTAGGAGTCCTTCCTTTGCATAGCTCATATGGAGTCTTCTTATGATCCTTAACAATCAAGCATCTATTCTGAGTATAGCATGCAGTGCTTGTAGCTTCTAACCAAAATTTCTTAGGTAACTTTGCTTCAACAATCAATGTTCTTGCAGCTTCCTTGAGTATTATATTCTTCCTTTCAGCAACTCCATTTTGCTGTGGGGTTCTAGATGCAGAGTATTCATAAGCAATACCATAAAGTGAACAATAGTCTTCAATAACTTGATTTGTGAGTTCTGTTCCTCTGTCTGATCTGATCTTCACAATCTTCAGATTCCTTTCATTTTGAATCCTTCTTAACAATTCTAGTAACCGTTGTAGAGTTTCACTCTTCTTTCTTAGAAATACAGTCCAAGAAAATCTTGAGTAATCATCTACAATAACCAAAGTATACTTCTTCCCACTTATACTTACTGGTTCTATGGGTCCAAAAAGATACATATGCAGTAATTCAAGTGTTCTTGAAGTGCTAGGGCGTGTCTTACTTTTGAAAGTCTTCTTGATTTGTTTCCCTTTGACACAAGCATCACATAAGTGTTCCTTCCTGAACTTAGTGTTTGGTAAACCTCTTACAAGTTTGTTGTTCACAAGTTCATTCATGGTTTTGAAGTTTATGTGATTCATTCTTTTGTGCCATAGCCAACTAACTTCATTGGAACTATTAGCTAGAAACCAGGTAGTTTCAGCTGTAGAGTTCCACTCCACAATGTAAACATTTCCTTTTCTAGTTCCTGTCAGTTTAGTGGTTTGAGATTCAACATCTTTGACTATGAAAGTGTCTTGTGTAAAGTCTACAGTGTAGCATTTGTCACAAAATTGACTCACACTTAACAAATTATGCTTTAAACCATCTACCAAGTAAACATCATTGATCTGAACATTTATGTTGGGACAATCTGAGTATTTTGATTAGATCCCAAAACCCCTGATGAATCTGCCTAAGTATTGTTGTTCAGGTTGAAATAATTCAGGATAGTTAGGTTAGAAATTCAGCACAGGAGGAACTCGCTGAAGACTGAAGAATATTGGAGTAGACCCAATTTACTGAAGTCTGAAGTGTAATTCATTCTGAAGGAATCAGTCAGTCTTGCTGAAGATTACCTGATCTGAAGCTGAAGATCGAAGCCTGATGATCCGTCCTGAAGTCAATCCTGAAGTACTATTGACTGATGTTTCTACTAAGTATACTAAGCATACTCAGGACAGATCTTAGTCAGTGAAGAGTAAGTGTAAGCTATCAGGCTGTGCTGAATGCACTTAAGACCTGACTTAGGCATTGGTTCAGTTTATCTGAACCATATAAGTCCAAAGCAAAAAGGTTACACATACTGGGCTGAATAATCTATCAGGCTGTGCTGAAGACACATAAGACCTGACTCGGACAGTAGTTCAGATCACCTGAACCATGTATGTCCAAGACAAAAAGGGTTATTTATGCTATGGGACAATAGACAAAGAGAATGTCAGTAAGACTCCATTAAGACACACGTTCAGACTGAGTTATTAAACAAGAGACTCAGAGTATTTAATGTACGAGGAAGGACAAATGTCTGAAGGTCAACTAGCATTTAATGCGGTATTTAATGCGTCTCAAAAGTTGCAGGCGATGGGACAACTTGCCAGAATAAGCATGGCAGTTAGGTCAAATAGTATTTCTAGCCTGCAAACACCCTAAAATAGGAAAGATTTGATTAGATCTCCTCCAACGGATCTATTTTGAATCTTGCCTATAAATATGGAGAACCTTGCACCCATTCAAGGTTAACGGGAAATTTCCAAGAGAAAACTCTCAAGAATCCAAGCTCTCAAAGCATACAATAAGCAACACTCTGCAATTAAATTTCCCTAGTGTTGTAGTAGGATTCACTCTGTATTTGCATAGAACGATATCTCTAATATTTAGCATTCTTTTGTATTGCTAGAGCTATCTTAGTTGGAAACCAGAATACCAAACCACTCAAGGTGTGAGATTGGTTGGTTAGAAGGACTAGGACTTGTAAAATGCCCAGGGGTCAGTTCCTAAGAGAGAAAGTTGGCTACTCGTGTCCCTTGGCACGTAAAACCAAGCACCTATCCTCAGGGTTTTGAGGATAGCTTCCTTTTAAATCAGGTCGTGGACGTAGGAGTTGGTTATCTCTGAACCAGGTTAAAAAGTCCCCTGTGTGCTGATTTACTATTCTGTTCAAGATCATAACTGTCATCATAATAAACTGAACATTCTGCATCGTTTTTATATTTAGGACTGAATCAATCATCCTGAATCTTAATATTGTGCACTCAGCCTTAACCACCAGTTTACTAAGCAAGTTCAGAGAAAATGTTTTTAGAAACTTAAAACGGGTAGAAACTAAGGGTTCACTTTCCGCACGTACTCTATCTCACTGAGATAGTAGTCCAACTGACTCGCTTCCAAGCAGTCAGTAGGTTTGTTATCTCTACTGAGCTTCCGAGCACATTACTCACACTCAGCTTATCTGACTCGTTACTGAACTGTCCCAGCTGTCCCTCTGGACCTTCAGCATACTGAGTAATTCAGGAAATCCTGACTGAGAGTGTAAGAGCATTTTTTTGAGTCTTTCAGAAAAATCTGACATCAGTGTATTCCCCCCCATACACTGATCTTACTCGTTTCGGGACCAACAAGTGGTATCAGAGCAGTGGTTCAAAAGACAACTAAATTTGTTTACCAACAGTTTCTGAGGAGAAACTTTTGGTGGTCTACAGAATAGATCTTGTTTCTGAAAAGTGCATATCATGGCATCCTGTTCTAAACGCCTCGAGGGCAATCTTCCTGAATTCTCTACTGACAATTATGATTATTGGAAATTCAGGGTACTTGCACATCTCTACTCTATCCATGATCAGATGAATCAGGTGATTGAGCATGGTCCGATCATGTTTATGAGGAATCTTCAGACGACCTGGCCTGTTGCTGGCAATGTCCCTATTCCAGCCGCCGGAGATGAAGAAGTGGAGAGGTCTGAGCTTAATTCTGATCAGATTAAGCAAATCGGACTGGATAATATTGCCAAGAACATTATACTCCACACCGTTTCTTATAAGAATTCGGTCAGGCTTATGCATCTGAGGACCGCAAAGGAAATCTGGGATGCTCTGAGGGAGATGAGTGACGGATCAGAAAAGATCAAGGAGAACAAGAGAGATCTTGCTATTAGGAAGTTTGAAGCCTTCCGGATGCTAGAGGGAGAATCCATCGATTAGATGGAAGCTCGGTTCATTAAGATGATGAACGAGCTAGCAACCCTTGGGAAGGAGTTTCCCAAGAGGGAGGTATCTTCTAAAATCCTGAACTGTCTTCCTGAAAGATGGGACACAGGAGTAATCCTGCTGAAGAACACTCAGGATCTTACAAACATTCCCTACTCTCACCTATTCTCAGAGTTAAAGGCTCTGGAATTCAACCTCGATAAGAGGAAGAAGAAGGGTGTTGTCAGTGAGGAAGTTAGTGAGGAGAAGACTTCTGAAAAGGAAAAGAGTGTGGCTCTTAAAGCTACTTCTGAGCCTGAGGCTGGAACAGGCTCCAAGTCTCTGAAGGACATGAACAAGGATGAGCTAGCCTTGGAGTACAGCCTGATGGCATGGCGATTCGAGAAACTGAACTCTCGTTTCGGAAGGTATAAGAAATTTTATACTGACAGTCGTGATCGCAGGTACTCTAGCCCCAGGAGATCGAGCCCCCGAAGAGAAGAAAGGAGGGGCTCAGATTCCAGGAGGGATCGCAATGAGCCTGAGCGACGAAGAGATGAGAAGAGGAGAGATGATGAGCCCAGAAGATCCAGCTCCAAATCTGAACGATCATCAGGGAGCAGGAGGGAGTCATCTGATAAAAGGTACACTGACAAGAAGTTTGCTTCTGATGTAGATCAGTGCTACCACTGCAAAAAGACCGGACACTATCAGTATGATTGTCCGGAGCTCAGTGCTCATGAGCGAGAGGATCGGAGAACCAAGAGAGAGCTCAGGGCATCAGACCTGAGAGTGTTGCTTGCTGAGGATTCCTCAGATTCAGATGGCCCAGGACGCCGGTCCCCTGAACTCTTCTCCGATGAGGAGTATGATGACCTCTGCCTGATGGCAGATGATGAGGTATGTTCTTCTGCCTCTTCTCCTGATCACACACCTGAGTTTAGCTCAGATTCAGCAGGAGAACTCGACCTTCAGCTCGCCCTAGAGCAATTGATGGTTGACTTCTCAAAGCTGCAGGAGACTCATACTCACACAGTGGATGTGAATGCAAAACTGAGTGGGGAAAATGATCGGTTAACTGAGTCTCTCAGAGTAAGAGATACTGAGGAAACCCTCAGATTAGTACATCCTCAGGAAGAGCTACTTCATGCTCGGAACAAGCATGATGAAGCTCCACTGGAGGTAGAAAGACTGAAGGGTGTAATCAGATCGCTGATTGAGACTCGTGATACTGATCTGTTCCATGCTCAGGAACAACTGATGATTGAGCGAATTGCTCTTAGAGTAATGTTTGAAACTGAGTGGCAAGCTCGCCTTTGTGCTGAGCAAACCGCTTGGGATCTTGAGCTGATCTCGAAAGAGAAAGCTCATGAAGAGTTGGTGCTTCAGTACACCACTGAAATTGAGGCCCTGAAAGAAACCAATGGGCATCTTGAGGTTAAGCTGAAGAAGTTATACACATCCACCCAAGTGGGTGATGAGTTAACAAATTTCTCTCAGCTGACTGATGGTGCTAAAGCTGGGTTAGGCTATGATGCCTCAAAAGACCCAAAGGGCAAAAAGAAGAGAGGTGCTTCAGGGAGCAACTCTCAGAAGAAGTTTGTCCTTGCCCTAACTGATGACAAGAGCTCAAGTGTTGTTCATCAGAATAAAGGCAAAGGGAAGGAGAAAATGCCTGCTGAACCTGTCAGGCAAAGGACTGAGGAATCAAGGCCAAAACCTAAGGGAAAGGCCAAGGCTCCTCATCCTGAATCTAGGAAGACAGATCAAAGGAACTCCAAGGCTCAACCTAAGAATTCTCAATCTGGGAAGAATTCTGCTCCTAGCACTTCTCAGGCCCAGCCTAGAAATGCTCAGAGCAGAAGGAACTCAGGACAGAGAAGGCCTCAGGCAAAGCCAAGGACTACTGAGGTCCAGAATTGTCAGACAGGGCACAGAGCCCATCAGGTGCGTCGCAATCCTCAAAAGAGAAGGACAAACTAGGTGGTCCCTGAAAGGCAATGGAGACCTGACTCCAATAACACTCAAGCTAGACCTCAAGTGCCAAGAGGTCAGGCCCGAGTTGCTCCTTCTCAGGATCAAACTCAGCCCAATGCACCCAGGCCAAAGAGGAACAGGAGGCCCACCCCCAGGAATCAATATAGGGCTCCTGTACCGCAGGCTGACACCCATACACCATCAACTTCCCAGGGACAAAGGAAGAAGACTGTGTATGTAGATGTTTCAGGGAGACAGGTTTACACTTCTGATGCTATCAGAATTGTTAAGTAAATCTGGATCCCGAAGGGTATGGTTGACTCAATAGGACCCAATACTAGATGGGTACCTGAGGCCTGATTCTTTTCAGGTCGCTGCGGGCTACAAGAAGAAGAAGGAGGATCTGATGAAGGACTGGTACTTGGACTCAGGATGTTCCAGGCACATGACCGGATTTCGTGATCTCCTTCAGGATTATATAGCTTAAGAAGGCCCGCAGGTAACCTTTGGTTATAACTCTAAGGGTTTCACCAGAGGATTCGGAACCCTTGTTATTGGCTTTGTCCGTGTACTGAATGTATCATATGTTGAGGGACTGAGACATAACTTACTCTCGGTTAGTCAGTTTTGTGACCGAGGATATAGTGTAGAATTTACATCAAACATGTGTCTTGTGAAGGACAAATCTACACTACAGGTTCTGATTACAGGTATCAGGAGGGGCAATGTATATTTTGCTAATTTCAAGAGCAGTCCTCCTGAAACTTGTTTGGTCGCTAAGAGCTCCTCTGAGCTCAGTTGGCTCTGGCATAAACGCCTGAGTCACTTAAACTTCAAGATTATTAACAAAATTTCTAGACTCCCACTTGTAGATGGTCTACCAAATGAAGTTTTTAGCAAAGACCACGTGTGCGGAGCATGTCAGGAAGGCAAGCAAACCAAAGCTTCATTCAAAGTGAAAGAAGCCTTCTCAACTGACAGAGTGCTTCAGCTTCTGCACATGGATCTCTTTGGTCCAGTTACTCTTGTCAGCATAAATGGTAGGAAAAATACCCTTGTTGTTGTTGATGAATATTCCAGGTACACATGGGTTATTTTCTTGCTGAACAAGAAGGAGACTCAGGTCAAGCTTCCAGAGTTACTCAAGCAACTGAGTACTGAACAGGGTCAGAGCATAGTCAGGATCTGATCAGATCGAGGAACTGAGTTTATAAACTCTATTATAACTGACTTTTGTACTAACCATGGTATTGCTCATGAGACTTCTGCAGCTAGGACACCTCAGCAGAATGGGGTAGCTGAAAGAAGAAATCGGACCCTGAAGGAAGCTGCCAGGACCATGTTGGCTGAGTCAGGATTGCCCAAGATGTACTGGGCTGAAGCAATCAACACTGCTTGCTACACTCAGAACTGATCTATGCTGAAAAAACAACATGCTCAGACACCTTATGAAACTTGGAACAAGAGGAAGCCTCGCATCTCTTATTTCCATATTTTTGGGTGTAAGTGTTTCATCCTGAACAATGGGAAAGACCAGTTGAAAGCTTTTGATAGCAAATCTGATGAGGGAGTTTTCTTAGGATACTCCTCAGTCAGTAAAGCTTTCAGGGTGTATAACTGTCGGACCCTTTGTGTGGAGGAAACACCTCATGTTGTGTTTGATGAGACTGCATCAGTGTATAGGAAACAGGTTCCGAATCCTGACACTGAGGGGGTTATCAAGAGGATAACAAGACTGAGTCAGAAGAATCCTGAATTCAAGATCAAACTTGTCAGTGCTCCCAAAGGATGGGATGGTGATGATGAAGATCAGGATGGACTTTAGGCCAATCCTCAGCAAGCCCCAGCCTCAGAGAACGTTGAGTCTCAGACGGAGGGACAGACTCAACCTGAGGTACGTACTGTCGGTGATGATGCTTCTGCACCTGAGACAGTTACTGAGTCCAACACTGTAAGGGGAAACAATGTCTCTGATATTGGTTAACCCTCAGGAAATGACTCAGTATCCCCTGTTCTTGCTCGTTTATGTTCTTTGCCTATTATTATCGAGACTAATGTTTCAGGATCAGGCGAGGGAACGTCAGCAGCTCCCAGTGCTCCCGTCAGCAGGAGGCGGTGGCTAGATGATCACTCATTGGCTGATATTATTGGTGATATCAATGAGGGGGTCAGGACTAGGTTGTCCTTTGGTGAGAGCGCTATGTTTTGCTGCTTCCTGAGTGATCAGGAACCTAAGAGCATAGAAGAAGCTCTTTCTGATCCCAACTGGATCCTAGCCATGCAGGATAAGCTCAATCAGTTTGAGCGGAATCAGGTTTGGGAGTTAGTTGAAAGACCTAGGCATCAACATGTCATTGGCACCAAGTGGGTCTTTAAGAACAAGAGGGATGAGAAGAATGTTGTAGTCAGGAATAAGGCCAGATTGGTAGCAAAGGGATACTCTCAGGCTGAAGGAATCGACTATGATGAGACCTTCGCTCCAGTCGCAAGGTTGGAAGCAATCAGGTTGTTTCTGGCATATGCAACATTCAAGAAATTCAAAGTGTATCAGATAGACGTAAAGAGTGCTTTTCTGAATGGTGTACTGAATGAAGAGGTGTATGTTGAGCAACCTCCAGGATTCGAAGTTGGTGACAAGGTATATCACCTGAAGAAAGCTCTTTATGGCCTGAAGCAAGCTCCGAGAGCTTGGTATGATACATTATCCCAATTCCTGATAGACCACGGGTTCGTGAAAGAAACAGTGGACAGGACCCTCTTCCGGATTTCTGAAGGGGAGGACATTCTCTTGGTCCAGATTTATGTGGATGACATAATATTTGGATCTCCTAATCTGAAGCTTTGTGAGAAATTCTCCAAGCTGATGACTGGGAAATTTGAGATGTCAATGATGGGAGAAATGAATTTCTTTCTGGGTCTCCAAGTCAGGCAAACTGACTCCGGAATCTTCATAAATCAGTCCAAGTATGCGAGGGATTTGATTCAGAAATTTGGAGTTCAGTCCAGCAAAGTCTCACGTATTCCCATGAACACAAATGAGAAGCTGGATCCTGACAAAGAAGGAATCTCAGTAAATCAGACTGAATATAGGGCACTGATAGGATCCTTATTGTATCTGACTGCTAGTCGTCCTGACATCACTTATGCAGTTGGAGTTTGTGCAAGGTATCAGTTTGATCCAAGGAAGAGTCATCTAGAGAGTGCCAAAAAGATACTGAAATACCTGAGAGGTACAGTCAATCTAGGACTTTGGTATCCCTTTGATGACAACCTAGAACTGACTGGCTATTCAGATGCAGATTATGGAGGTTGTAGACTTGATAGGAAATCAACTACAGGAACATGTCAGTTTCTAGGGAGTAAACTGATCTCTTGGTTTTCTAAAAAGCAGACTAGTGTTGCAACATCTACTACTGAGGCTGAGTATATGGCGGCAGGCAGTTGTTGTTCTCAGATCCTTTGGCTGAAACAGCAACTGAGAGACTACCAAGTTGAGGCCACTGAAGTCCCAATTTATTGTGACAATAACAGTGCCATTGTCATATCCCAAAACCCAGTCTTACACACAAGGTGTAAGCATGTAGACATCAGGCATCACTTTATCAGAGATCATGTTGAAAAGAAGGACATCAGGATGGAGAGTCCCTACTGAAAAACAGAGAGCTGACATTCTGACTAAGGCTCTGCCTGAAACCAGATTTGTTAAGTTATCAGTAGAGTTAGGACTCCTTGACCCAGGCTTAGGTGATTCAGTCTGAATGCACATGGTCAGGGGGAATGATCAACTATGACTCAGATTGAAGAAATCTCAGAGAGAATGTGAATGGTTGTAGGGGGAACATTCAGCTGAAAAGGATGATCAGTATAGACTGACTAAGATTCAGGACACTGAATTCAGGACTTGTCACCCTGATAGGTCACAAGTGGTATCAGTCAGAATACGAATCTAACTGACTGGTATGTTTCCTGATTTTTATCTAGTCATCTTATCTTGCGTGCATTATCCTTGATACTGTTTGCTGTATTGTCAAATCAATTTAATTTTTCAAATGATCTCAGCCATTCATTTAATATTCGGTTATTATTTAATTCAATTTATTTGAATTAAATACGGACATGCTCTAATGTGCATTTAATGCACTGTGGGTGGGAACAGTTTTCGATAAAGTTTAACCAGTTACTTTTGAAAACCGAAAAGGCTCCATGCTTTTCATTTTTTTTCATCTTGACCCTTGAATCTCATAGGTCATTATTTTCTGAGCCATCCGATTAAAACAGAATTTTAGTATAAATAAGAGAAGATTGTGTTGTTAAAACCTTTATGCACCCAACATTTTCTTAACATATTTTCTCTAAAACCCGATTTTCTTCAAATCCTCAACTTATTTCCATGGCTTCTCCATCTGTAGAATCATTCTTTGGAAATCTTTTCCACTTAAGAAATGAGATCCACTACGAACCCTATGGAGATTTTACCTCCAACCATTCTGATTTACTTCCTGTGAAGGAACTCTTCAACAATGCAGGTCTCTTGCGCTTCATTACAGCCAGACCACAGAGACTCCACCCGAGACTTGTTGCTGCCTTTTATCTGAAGATGGCGCAGAACAAGGATTCCCAGGAGTGGGAAACATGTATTCCCCTGACCACTTGTGTAAAGGGGAAGGATGGTGAGGAGGAGATGACCAGGAGATGGGTCACTCTCAACATCAGGAGAAAGATTAAGGAGGTCTTTAATCTCCCCAGTTCTGGGCGAAGCCCGGTGGATTACGAGTTTGGGAACGAGAGAGACTTTCTCCAGTCTCTATGCGATGGGGATGTCGTTCTGAAGTCGGGTCTCAACAAATCAGTTCTGAGGACTGATAACCGTAATTTCTTCGACCTGACAAGTCAGGGAGTGATGGGGATTACCGGAGGATTGGAGCAGATCTCCAGACCAAAGCTTTATACGATGATGGCAATCTCAGATGCCTCAATGCACAACTTCAAGTGGGAGGATTACTTCCTCCAAATGCTGGTAGCTGAGACCAGCAAAATTAAGTATTCGCCTTAGGGTCAGGCGACGTTCGAGGCCAAGATGCACTTTGGCACCAAGATCTCATTGATTTTGGAAACCCTGGATCTCGGGGACGTTGATCAGGCCCAGTCGCTAGAGATTCCACCAAAAATTGATCTCTTCAGGGCTTACTCCGATGATGCTGGCGCAAAAAGGAGACCTCGGACTCAGAAGAAGAAGGCTCAGACGAGCACGACTGTGAGAGTCAAGGCTCAGGCGAGCAAATCTTCTGAGGTTGACATAGCAAAGCCAGCGGAGGTCAAATCTAAGCCCTCAGGACCCAAGCAACAGAAGCTCAAATTTCTTTATTCAGGGTCAGCAGAGCGAGAGAAAAAGCTTGTGGAAGAGAGAGTTGCTGAAGAAGCTGTTCAGCATACAACTCTGGAAAAGGAACCGGCTCAGGCCGCTCTTGAAATTGCTCCCATTACTTCTGTTCCGGACGTTGCATCCCCTGATCCCGATCAACTGATTCTCGACATCGCCTCAACTTATCAGAGTGTTGAGAAGGATCAGGTGGAACCTGCTCAGGAAGGAGGAGTTGAGCAGGAGGCTGCTGAACCAATTCAGGCTGAAGCCCCGTGGCCTTTCCCCGCGCCAGATGAGAACACATTGCCGGATTTTGAGATAGTGGCAAGGGGAGGGGCTGCTGAAATGGTGGAGAGGAGGTTTCCTGACCTCTCAGAAGCTCAGAAGGAGGCGGTAGTGCAACTTCGCACCTATGCTATGATCAGGAATGCCACATGGCCTGAATTGAGTCAGCTTGGGGAGTTGAGAGGATGGGAGAATATGGCTGAGACTGAAGCTGCCCTCTTTGATCACTTCAACGTGAATTCCTTACATTACCTGATCAAAATGGCAGACTTCATCAGAACTGTCAGACGCATCTACCCCGAGCCAGAGCTTGAAAAAGTTGAGAAGGAGAAGAAGGATGAGAGGGAAGAAGTTGTGATTGCTGAAGAGATCCAACAAGGTGGCACTGAAGGAGTCAGTGCACCGGCCGATGATGCACCCCTTGGACCCGGGACTACGGAGGCTTCAGGAGAGGGTCGCACAGGTCTTATCCGAGTCAGAGGAAACTGGATCACCCCAGCAGCTATATTCACTGAAAATTCCTCACGAGCACTTGCTAACTGTCACAGAAGAATAACTCTCGTTGAGCGAAAGGCAAGTAGGGTTGATTCAAATTCTGAAGCTCTGAGCAAGAAAATGAAAATGCTGGACAAAGACCTGATTGAAATGGCCACTGATATGCATGCTGCAATAGATCTTCTTGGAGAAGTCAGAACTCAACATTCAGTAGATCTCACTGCTATCTCCGAGCAAGCAAAAGGTGCCATACAAAGCTGCAATCAGATGGTCTCAGATGTGGAAATTCAGCAGGAGAATAAGCTTGCCACTTTTCTTGATCAACAATTATCTGAAAAAGTTGATCAACTGGTTGATGAAAAGTTGGCCATACTGAAAGCTGAACTGAAAGAGGAGCTGCTGAATGAAATGTCTGAACAGCAGAAGGATGCAATTGCTACTGCCCTGAACAATCGAATGATGAGCTTTGAAGGACGGCTAAAAGCTAAGCACAATTCAGCCGTCGACAAGCTAAGTGTTGGCCTGAGAGGGATGGCCAGGCAGTTTGGGCAATTGCGGGGCAAGCAGACTGAGATGGATAGTCAGTTCACACTATTGTCGGAGTCAGTGGATGAAGTTGTAAAACGAATAAATGACGATGATGCCAAAAAGGGGGAAGAAGGGAAGAAGCAAATTGCCACTACTGGTAAAGCAAAGAAGAAAAACTTCCCCCCTGAACTGATAGCGGCGGAAAGAAAGAGGACAAGGTCCGTCGCTACCATCGAAGCTGCTGAAGGTTCAGATCCGAAGAGATTAAGGCCCTCTGAGGATCCTGCTTTGGAACCTTTGTACAAAGAGATGGAGGAACAAATGCAAACTGGGTTGACCACTCAGAAGAAAATGGTGATGACTGAAGCTGAAAAGATAGCAAAGATGAAGGAGATTTCGCTCCCCAGTCAGATCCAGCACTTGAAAGAATCTAATGAGTATCTGACTTCGCAGGTTCAGAAGAAAAAGTCTGTGACTTCTGGATCTCGGATGAAGACTCAGAGGAAAATGGTGGTTAATCCAAAACAAGGCCCTCCTTCACTTCAGTTTGTGGAAGACTTCATTCCGATAGAGATGTTGGAGGTATGGATTCCGATCCGGAATAGGTGGGCCTACCTATTCTACGTGGTGGGGTTATGGGACGATCTAACTGAAGAAAAAGACGTCATACTCCATCACTGGATGGCACAGGAGCACCCTGATCTCTGGGCTGAAATAATCAGACATGCTGACACTGAAGGTGTAGAGATCGCTCCTCCGGAATTCATCAAGTACCCTCCTCCACTCTTCAGGAACTCCAAACAACAAGACCGGAAAGCAATATCAGAAGAAGTCGTCAGAGTAGGATGCGCTGCCGAGGCTGTTGGTGATCGGAACAGGATGAAGTTGGTCCTGAACCGAGTCTTGGAGATGTATGATATTCCACAAGCTGTATGGAATAAGGATGAAGACTAGATCAGGAGCTAGTTGTTCAGGAATTTGTAATAGCTTCAGGATAACTGTATTTCTATATCAATCAATGAAGTTATTTATTTTTCCTGAGTACAACTTCTTGTTGACTCCTGAATTTACTTTTCTGAATCCTTATCAAGAATTGTACTAACCCTTTCCTTGTTTTCATCTTATAGACTAAGTACCCAGTTTGTCAGGTTGTACTGAGTTGTTCTCACTGACTAAGTCAGTTGATTGTATAGATGAATAGGAATTTGCTTAAGGGTTTTGGCATCATCAAAAAGGGGGAAATTATTGGGACAATCTGAGTATTTTGATTAGAACCCAAAACCCCTGATGAATCTGCCTAAGTATAGTTGTTCTGGTTGAAATAATTCAGGATAGTTAGGTTAGAAATTCAGTACAGGAGGAACTGGCTGAAGACTGAAGAATATTGGAGTCGACCCAATTTACTGAAATATGAAGTGTAATTCATTCTGAAGGAATCAGTCAGTCTTGCTGAAGATTGCCTGATCTGAAGCTGAAGATCGAAGCCTGATGATCCGTCCTGAAGTCAATCCTGAAGTACCATTGACTGATGTTTCTACTAAGTACACTAAGCATACTCAGGACAGATCTTAGTCAGTGAAGAGTAAGTGTAAGCTATCAGGCTGTGCTGAATGCACTTAAGACCTGACTTAGGCATTGGTTTAGTTTATCTGAACCATATAAGTCCAAAGTAAAAAGGTTACTCATACTGGGCTGAATAATCTATCAGGCTGTGCTGAAGACACATAAGACCTGACTCGGACAGTAGTTCAGATCACCTGAACCATGTATGTCCAAGACAAAAAGGGTTATTTATGCTATGGGACAAGAGACAAAGAGAATGTCAATAAGACTCCATTAAGACACACGTTCAGACTGAGTTATTAAACAAGAGACTCAGAGTATTGAATGTACGAGGAAGGACAAATGTGTGAAGGTCAACTAGCAGGTAGAGCGGAGAGCCAATGATCTTTCGACACGTATGTACGGAGTCTGCGCAGCATTTAATGCGGCATTTAATGCGTCTCAAAAGTTGCAGGCGATGGGACAACTTGCCAGAATAAGCATGGCGGTTAGGTCAAACAGTATTTCTAGCCTGCAAACAACCTAAAATAGGAAATATTTGATTAGATCTCCTCCAACGGATCTATTTTGAATCTTGCATATAAATATGGAGAACCTTGCACCCATTCAAGGTTAACGGGAAATTTCCAAGAGAAAACTCTCAAGAATCCAAGCTCTCAAAGCATACTATAAGCAACACTCTGCAATTAAATTTCCCTTGTGTTGTAGTAGGATTCACTCTGTATTTGCTTAGATCGATAGCTCTAATATTTAGCATTGTTTTGTATTGCTAGAGCTATCTTAGTTGGAAACCAGAATATCAAACCACTCAAGGTGTGAGATTGGTTGGTTAGAAGGACTGGGACTTATAAAACGCCCAGGGGTCAGTTCCTAAGAGAGGAAGTTGGCTACTCGTGTCCCTTGGCACGTAAAACCAAGCACCTATCCTCAGGGTTTTGAGGATTGCTTCCTGTTAAATCAGGTCGTGGACGTAGGAGTTGGTTATCTCTGAACCATGTTAAAAAGTCCCCTGTGTGCTGATTTACTATTCTGTTCAGGATCATAACTGTCATCATAATAAACTGAACATTCTGCATCATTTTTATATTCAGGACTGAATCAATCATCCTGAATCTTAATACTGTGCACTCAGCCTTAACCACCAGTTTACTAAGCAAGTTCAGAGAAAATGTTTTCAGAAACTAAGGTCTCACTTTCCGCACGTACTCTAGCTCACTGAGATAGTAGTCTAACTGACTCGCTTCCAAGCAGTCAGTAGGTTTGTTATCTCTACTGAGCTTCCGAGCACATTACTCACACTCAGCTTATCTGACTGGTTACTGAACTGTCCCTGTTGTCCCTGTGGACCTTCAGCATACTGAGTAATTCAGGAAATCCTGACTGAGAGTGTAAGAGCATTTTTCTGAGTCTTTCAAAAAAATCTGACATCAGTGTATTCCCCCCCATACACTGATCTTACACATTTCGGGACCAACAATTTCCTTTGAGTAGACATCCTGATCCTTTAGTTGTTCCACTGGCATTATCACCAAAAACAACTTTTGGACTTTTATGATCTTTCACATTTTGTAGCAAACTTCTATCTCCAGTTATATGTCTTGCACAACCACTGTCAATGTACCAAATCTCTCTTTTAGTGGTTGTAACATGTCACTGCAAAATAAAGTAAGTTATTTAGGAATCCAATTCTTTGGATTTCCTCCAGTGTTACCCTTTGCAATCCAAGACTTTTTATGAGCTGTAGAGTTGTTAATTCTACAGTTCTTGCTTGATCCTCCTCTTTGAGTGCTTGAAGAGGGAGACATATCTGACATATTTCCATTCCAGAATCTATCAAAGTTGAGTCTTCTTTCCATATCCAATCTATGATAGACTTCTTCTTCTGACTGTAGGTTTGATTCTGCAGTTTATTTCAAAGTTATGTTTTGAAACATATTTGAAACATCTTCTTCAGAGTCATCCATAATCTCCTTGATCTTTTGTTGTCTTCTTGGTGACAATTCTTTGAATGAATTCAAGAATTTCAAATCTTCTAGCTGTAGAGTTGAGTCTACAGTTTCTTCAGGAGTTGTCTCTTTGATGAACTTTCTCTCAGGTCTTTGAATTGAGTTTTGCAAGTACTTCATCCAGACACAAGGATTATATCCTATTCCAGTCAAATCCTTTGAGTGCCTTTGCTCAGACAGGATTTTCTTCAATTGTTTGGATGATTTTCCAAAATAATCTAGCTTCTTTTGATAATAAGCATTGTGTTCCTCAAGTTCAGCTATCATCAGTTCTTGACTTCTTATTGTTTCCTTCAATTCAGCACAATCTGCAGCTCTACAACTTGCTTCATTGAAAAGCTCTTCATTGTCCTCTTTCAGACAACTGTAACCTTACTTTAGTTCTTGTAGAATCTGCAGTTGTTTCTCAGCAACTTCCACTCCAGCTAACAAAGCTTTCACATGTTCTCTTCCAATGTGATTATCTCTTCTAAGATCTTCATTTTCCTCTTGGAGTCTTTGGATTGCACTTAGCATGTCACTGGAAGAATCCTTTTCTGTAATATAACTTGATGATGATGAGCATACCTCTTCATCTTTAGCCATAAGACATATCAGAGCTTCTTCATCTGAGTCTGTAGAGTCAGAGTCTTCTAAATCTGCAGTTAACTTTTGAGAAGAAGAGGGACAGTTTTCCTGGTTTTTATCAAACTCAGAAAGTATTGCTCTAATTCTCTCCTTGTCAAACTTTTTCTTTCTATTTTTTCTGATTCTCTTTTCTTCATCAGTGTACTTCTCGGCTTTGGGATAAGGACAATCCTTGATGTAGTGTCCTGGTTTTTTGCAGTTATAGCATAAGTAAGTTGAGTTAGGTGCTATAGATTTCACCTTACCATCTTCCTTTGGTGTGAACTGCTTCTTCTTGGTCCATTTGCCAAACTTCTTGAGATGCTTTATAAAAAGAGTCAAGTGT